>JAJPUD010009049.1:55109-79810 GCA_023553655.1 Myrmecobius fasciatus
TCTTCTCTTCTCTTCTCTTCTCTTCTCTTCTCTTCTCTTCTCTTCTCTTCTCTTCTCTTCTCTTCTCTTCTCTTCTCTTCTCTTTTTTCTTCTTCTCTTCTCTTTTCTTATCTTGTCTTTTTATTATTTTCTTTTCTTTCTTTGCTATATCCTCTCAAGTTATCTTATGATTTATGTCCTAGATTTCTTTCTTAAAGATTATGCCTTAAACCCATATCACTATGTCTGTCATTGATTAGTCAACAATAGGTCCTAGGGATGGCTTGCCATGATTGACTCAGAAGGAATGTAAATAACAACTATTTCTGTTTTGGCCACTCAGCTTGAGGGTTTTCCCCTCCCAGATTTTTTTTTTTTATTACTTCAAAGAGACTATTCTTTGCCTCAATTCTTACCCAGCCTTGTTCACCCAATGGACATTGCTTCAATCAAATTGAGATCTGTTAAAGGCCTTAACTTAAAAATCAAGGCCCCTCCCCAACAGGAACCATTTCCAGTGGTTCTATTCTATATCTTGCCACTGAAGCAGGATTGCACTGGAGAGAAAATGAGGTTGGTGACTGCATAGCCCACCTATATTCAAATACAACTCACATGTCATGACATTACCTTCCTGATGTCATGCTCCTTTTTGAGAATGAAGAACAACAGTAAATATGAAATATTTAGTCATTTCGTGTGTCTTGTATAAAACCAAGAATGTAATTTAGAATTAGAGAATGTATCATCAAGTAGCTTCAGATGGAAGGCCAACAACCCAGAACCTAGGAGAGAATAACAAGGGCTATGTTTTACTTAGTTGGATTTATCAATAAGCTTTCTTTAAGTTGACTTTTTTTCTTCTATTCCACTTTTTAAAAATGTTTCTTAATTGAAAAATAATGAGAAATTGAAAAAAAAAAACACTCATATATTGGTTCTATATCCTTGAATGAACTTCTGGATGATTAGAATGATACTGAACCACTTGGTCCTAGCCATATCCCTGAGATCAGAAAGAAATTTGAATGTTTTGAGTTTGTGTGTGAGAAAATTTAATTAGAACTTTTCTACAGTAGAAGGATGACTTTATACTAATAAGTTCTCATTCACTTTAAATCTTCAACCACAGACTGTCTGATATTTATGCTGATTTTTTGGCTTCAAGAAAAAGCTAAAGGACTAGTACTCTTTTGAGCATACTGTAAATGAGTTATTTTTGAAATTAGCTATGGGTCAGAATAGTCTGAGGTTATGATTCTATAATACCAGTCATTTCATTTAATTGTCAAAACAAACTTCCAAAAGACATGTTTTCCCCCTTTCACTATGCTTTCCTGTTTTATGAGACAGCAAGGTTCATAAAAATTCCATCATCTTCCTTTGCAAAACTTTATGAATGATTTCCCATTTTGAACATCTGATTATTGCCTTCTATTTCTCTCTGATGTCCAAGAAGGTAAGATGTGTGCTGACTAAGATGGACACTGGGCTTATTTTACTTACACCTAATTCCAAGTATAATATATTGTTTATATGTTTATGGAAAATTAAAAAGTCAATGCTGCTGTTTCTTTTTTTATCTACTCTCATTTTTCCCACTAGTAGTTATTTTTTAAAGAAATAAAATTGAAAATTGAAACTTTTATAATTGTCTAAAATGATTTATGATATATTTTTTTCTAATTTGATTTTTTATTATGACATTTGAGCTAATGAATTAATGTTGTAGAGATAGGTGATTTGTAAATGACTATGACTTTGGCAACCAGTCATTTTTTGTCTGCTGATAATATAGAAAATTTCATTATAACAATGTTTCTTGATGTTTCCTTTTAGTCTTAAAGAAAGTAGTAGATGCATAGTATAAAGTTTTTGGCAGCTAGATAGCTGCCAGTAGATAAAGTACTGAGTCTAGAATCAGGATCACCTGAGTTCAAATCAAGCCTCAAGACACTGGCTATGTGACCCTGGTCAAATCATTTAATAACTATTTGCCTCAGTTTATTCAATGTCAAATAGCAAACTTAACATAGAATAGGTATTCTATAATTCCTTATTCTCCTTCCCTTTGACTTCTTCCATTTATTGATATGGAACTGTTTTCTCCAAAAAAAATTTTTTCACTATCTTCATAGAGCCAACTGAGTATTATGGCATTATTGTATTATTATAGAATTATATATATATAATGGTTGCTTTAAGATGGAGAATATGTTGAGTTTCATGGAATATATTTACCTCTTTCATCCTCTACAATCTTCAACTCATAAACTAATTGTGTCACCTCTTTTTTATTTACTTATTCATAGAGAAACTTTGAGTCATCATCTCATATAGCAGCAATTCTGTCATGACATTTGGCTTTATTTATAAATAGGGAAAGGTTGATTGTAAGCAATTACTTTAGTTTTGCATCTACTTGGTGTATACACTAAAAAGGGGTGTAATATTCAGAGTCCCATGAACTAAGTCAGAATTTGTATACAGACTAAGAACCACTTGATTTTTGGCATCCACTGGACTGTCTTTTGCTAATCTGATTATCAGTGCAAAAGAATACGATATTTAGCACTGATCTACATTGTATGTTCAATTGTCATGACAAAAAAGTTAGTAAAATAGAAGGTGTCCCTTCTTCCAGTGTTTCAAATGCTGTATTAAGAATTGGGGATACAGAGAAAGGCAAAAAAGATGGTACTTGTTCTCAGAGGGTTTGTATTCTATTGAGGAGACAACTTGCAAATAAATAAATAAATAAATAGTTAATACATATTGATCTATTTACTCATTATTGGGTTTTCCATACTTAGTCTGGCTTGTTCTAAACAGCAGTTACAGATGTTCATCAAGACTTGTCATCAAAGGTTTTCCAGTTTGGAAGAACATACCAGAGCTTGTGGTCTGCTGAGAATAGTTTTTGAGAGTCCAGGATCAAGGCTCCATCAAAATAAAATTTTTGAGCATGAGCTATTCAAAACAATATAGTTCCACAAAAATAGGGCAATATAGATTTTCTTACAATCCACAAAAAGATTAGAGGTGAGGGGGAAAAATAGCTTGCTGTTACAGTGGCAATACTTGTGGCTCTTATTTTTTTAGTTCTTCAAATTTCAGATCACAATATCATATGTAATTTATAAAGGTTTTTGGTAAGCAATGGGAAAAACTATCAAAAAGTTATCAATAGCAACTGTGAATGACTTTGCTATCCTCAGCAACATAATGATCCAAGACTACTCTGAAGTATTTATGATAAAAAATGCTATCCATACCCAGAGAAAGAACTTATTGTGTCTGAATACAGACCAAAGCATACTTTTTTTTTTAACTTTCTTTTTTTTTTCTTGAAGATTTTTTTTTTGGGGGGAAAGGAGATCTTTATTTTCTTTTGCAACATGACTTTTATGTAAATGTTTTGCACAACTTCACATGGATAGTCTCTATGGTAAGGGGGTTTAGGGAGAAAGGGGAAATTATTTAACTCAAAATTTAAAAAAAAGTATAGAAGTTGTTTTACATATAACTGGGAAAAATAAAAATATTTAAGAAGAAAAAAACTAATCAATTGGAAATTAAGTGTAAAATTCAAAATTATTTCAACTTGTAAAATACTTCTAAAAGTATATTAATTAATTATTAATAAATTAATCATAATTAATTTCTTAATCTCAAGTAATTTAAAAATCATGTTACCATTTAGTTTAGTTAAAATGTATTTCTAAAATGTATTTATTAAAGTAGTTGAAGTAAGATACTTAATCTAATACTGTTCTCTTATAAAAACAGTATTATTTAAATTTCTTATATTAAAGGAAGTGGTGTTTCATAATTTCCATATGGTTCACCTTGAAGACAATATTGTCTCTGATGTATATTAGTTGTGTGAACTCAGCAACTCTCTTAAGACTATTAGTTGAATATGATTAATTGCTCATCTGAATTGTTAGAGGGAGTTCCCATAGCAAGTAATGCATATAATAATGAAATAAAGAATTCAGACCAAAAAAAAAATAGTAAGTATATAATTCCATTCACAAATATGCTAAATCAGTATAAATCATCATATTCTGTACAACCCTGTGGGAGATACTATCTATTGACATCTATTAGTATATTAGCTTCTTGAGAGCAGGAATGTTTTATTTTTTACTTTTTTTTTCTTTTATTACAGTACTGTATGCATACTAGGCATTTAATAAATACTGTTTTGTTCATTTATTCATTCACTGAACTATTTATAAGAAAATCAAAACAATTTTATTGTATAAATATCTGAATGATATTTTTAAAATGATGATTATTTATCTCCTAAATTTGTAGATGCCTATATTTGATCAATTATTCAACTAGTATTTCTCATTTTTAACATAAATCTATTAGAAAGATTTACATTAAAACACTAGTAAATACAATGTTTTTTTTTCCTTTTTAATAAAACACCTTTATATTTCTTTACTAGACTTTTACCTCCTCATCATTTCTCATGAGTACCAGGCTGCATAGCCTCAGCAATGAAATTGACTAATTTTAATTATTTACCAATAATTACATTTGCTTTTGCTCTTATATTAGAAAGTAAAAAAAAATCTTATGTGTATTTTTAGTTCCATAATTTTATTCATGAAAGATATATCACTTCTTGTCAAATAGAAAAGAAATGGAAACTGTGTCCAATTTTATATTCTTGGACTACAAGATCAGTGCAGAGAGCAACTGCAGCCATTCATTGAATTAAAAGTCACTTGCTCCTTTGAAGAAAAAGTGTTATTGTAAATCAGGATAGCACACTGAAAAACAGAGACATAACCTTGCCCTCAAAAGTCCATATAATAAAAACTGCAAATTTTCTATTGGTAATTTTTGGCTATGAGAGTTGGACTATAAAGAAAGATAAAGCAGAATTGATGCTTTACAATTGTGGTGCTGGAGAAGACTTTTGTGAGTCTCTTGTATATCAAAGAGACCAAATCAGTCAATATTTAAATAGATTCAGGCTATTATCTGCAAGGTCAAATAATAAAGTTGAAGCTTAAATACTTTGGTCACATGATGAAAAGATGTGAGTCATTGGAAAACAGTTGATGTTGGGAAACAACAGCAGCACCACCAATAGCAAACACAGTGCCTTGATTTTCTTTTCTTTGCTAACTTTCTTTGCAGGGTCAGATTAGTACCTGCTTTATCTATATCTCAGCATTTTAATGAGTTGCTTTGGAGGCAGACAGTTTAAGGGTATTTTTTTATGCACAGTGGATTCTGACCCTAGTTTTCCCTAATATACAGGCTAGCTTTTTGTCCATTACTTACAGTTCCCTCTGGTACACACACACACACACACACACACACACACACACCAAACCAAAAAGAAACAAACAAAAAAACTACACTATATTATAGTCATTTAAGAATATCTTACTTCCCTTGAAAAATCCTAAAATGCTTGAAGTGTCCTTGACTTATTTATGTTTGTATCTTTCCTCAAAACTTAGGGCATTATTTTGTTCATAAAAATAATCTAAAAATATTTGTAGAATTAAATAAGTAGATAATAAAAAATCATAGATTGTAGAAGTCATATGGTGTTTTATACAATGTGGAATAGCAAGTTGTTATATTCTATTGCGAACTATGTTTTCCTTAGATTATTTTGTTAAACCCATGTGTAACTAATAAGAATACTTGAGTACAGATGGTGGACAAATATACTTGACTACTGTTATACTATCAACCTTTCACTTTCTTACCTCTACCACAAACATAATCATGTCATATTTTGTTTATTTTTTTGACCAAAGGCCATTCTGCTTATTACCAATTAATCATCCCATATTATGGTTCAAAAATCGACTTTCAAGTTCCTTCATCTAAAAAAATGGCAAAAAGATATAACTGTCTCACTTTCTGTTTCTCTCATTTTCTCAAACACATGTGATTGTATATACACATACTTGAATATAATGACATGATCTATCTCCAGTGTCCTGAAATCTCATCTTCTTTGCTTTCTCAAAACTACTTAGTTTCATGATCATGAGTAAGTTATTTCAGTATCATAAAATATCATTAGCCCAAGAATAAAAATTCAAACTTATTTAAATGGTGTATATGATATACTTTTGTTTCTTTAGGTCTTTGCAGTGTTTTGGTCCCCTTGCTATAAAAATATAAAGATAAAAGAATGAATGTTTTTACAAATGTGTTTTATATTTATCTTTTTGTGGGGAAGGAAGGTATGCATTAACCTTTAAAGTACTCTTTATTTTAGTCTTTTTTACACTATGTTACAAGTCCATGTCATTCTTTGCTAATCATATTTGGTTATTTCTGTTTCATTTTTGTATTAGCTTTTTTCTTTCTCTTTAATTTAAGCTCATCAGAGGAATTATTCTACAACTTCATGACTTTCTTTTTCTCTTTATCCTTATCAGGATTATATAATTAGAATCTGACTTGTTTTAGAGTTTTCCCTCTCTACTGAGCTTTATAATCTTTTAGAATTACTGGCTAAAGACTTATTTTTCTTATTGATGGTTTAATTATTCATATGACTTTGTTCTTTCTGAGAAAAGGACAAAAGGCAATAGAAAACAAGGAGAAAATTTCTATCAAATATTTTCAGCCTTTAAAAAAGCATAAGGGATACCCAAAGAACCTTTTCATATATGAGAACAAAGATATAAATTGGTTATTTTACAATGAAAAATTGTTAAGGGTAACATATTTATATTCTATTTTTGGTCCTCAATTTCTAACTGCAGATAAATGTTTTCTCTGTATGTTTCTATCTGTCCCTGTTTGTCTGTCTTTCTTTACATATCTCTTCTCTGCTATCTTTATCTCTATGTCTTTCTATAAATAGATAAGAATAGGTGACATTGATGAGGTAGAGATAGTCATAGATGTATATGTATGTGTTCACATTACATATATGTATGTGTGTATGTATTTACATGCAAACGTATGCACATGCATAACTAGTTTAAGGTCCATGATGAGGAAAAGAAAGTCATGTCAACAAGCATTTGTCAAGCATGGTGACAATGTTAAGCAATGGGAATGCAAAGAATACAAGTAACCCATGCCCCTGAAGAACTCCTAAGTATAACAGGTGAGATGGCATACAAAAAATTATGTACATAAAAGAGATATATGAAACAAATTGGAAATCACATTGGAGGGAAAGCATTAGTATTAAGAAGGACATGAAAAGCTTTCTAGCAGAAGATAAAATGTAATCTGAGGATTATTGGAAGCTGACACAGAAAGGAAGAAACAGATAAATCCATGTATAGGGCACTGCCAGTGACAATTATTCTAATGATGGGATATTATTTTGTGAGGAAAGCAAAGAGGATGAAACCATCTGATCTGATGTAACCTCTTTCCAGCTCAAGATAGATTGGAAAGATATACAGAAATATCAGCTCAGATGGTGGCCATGAAGCCAGGGAGAGGGTCTTAATCACCATAGATCAGCAACTGAAACCATTGGTTCTGACTCAGTAGCAGAGAAGATAAGTGGGGCAGCATCCAGTCCTAGCTCAGAAGGCAAATTGACACCCCAGAAAACCAGGCTATTGTCAGGAGAGAGCAAATAAGGCTACCCACTGCTGGAAACATTCCAACCCCTGGAATTAGCATTTACACTTGAACAAATAGCTTATCCATTAAGTAGAGGTACCTCTTTTGCTTTTTGCTTTATCTATTGGATACCAATACTGCCTCCTCCATTTGCTGTCTCTTTCCCAACTGGAAAACTTTCTATCAACAAAGTTGGAGAATTTGAGAACCTATGAGATAATGTGCAGTCAGACTGAAAACTTAAAAACAAAGATTTTTCTTTAAAAAACAAGATTTTCATCTCAGCTTGTAAAATGGATGAAATTGTAAATGAATAGCAAAACACGTCAGACCTAATTCAACATTTGATTTTTTTTCCTTTATTTTAGTCAATGATCTGTAATAATTGTGTTCATGGCATAGGAAATGAACTCTGGCATCCGTTCAAGAATAGTTCATTGACCATTTTTTCAGGGGACCCATAGTCTTAAACTAACTTACATTAGGGCTGTGATTAGTATCCCTTAAAAAAGTATAAATGGAGATTTTATGTTTATTATACAATTGTAAGACTCCCTTGACTACTATTTTCTGGAATAGCCCTCTTGTGCATGCTCTTAGTGATACCAAGTATCATGAACTCCAGGTGAGGTTTTCTTAGAATTGCTCAGTTGATGCATGAGGTCTCCACAAACAAGGGAGACAAGGGAGTTGTGGAGAAAAGTTATTAAGTGCAAGTGCTTTGGTCTTGATGGCACTTATATAATATGTTTACAACATGCTTTCCAAAGACTGCTCTCTGACTCTCTAATAGCTCTGGAGAACTGGACTCAATAAATGGATTATCCTAGTTAGCCATTATTTTATTCCCCAAACCTGGGGCATATAGCTTAGAGAAGTGGAAGCTGTATCAAACATTTAAAAAAAAAAAAAAAAGATCCACTTCACCCATTCCCCATCAGTGAACAAGAACAGCAACCAGAAAAAAATACCAAATCCCTATGCCTCCCTGTTGTATAATAAAGTAACACAGGAATCTGTCCTTGGAGGAAGATTATGTCACTTGCAGAAATTCTGTGAAGAATTGTGCCAGACATTCATTCTTTTGTCAGAAAAACAGGAAGGGGATCCTCTCCTGAACTGTATCAGCTTTATTATCTGCTTGGGAAAAAATCATTAAAAAATGATTGTTAGCTATGTATTTCTACCAGTGCAGGACCTACAATGCAAGTCTAGGAACAAATCTTTCACTTTTACTTGGTCCTTGCACAAGAATCTTGTGGATTTTTAGAATAAAATGAAAGTAATTAATTTAGTTTAGAAAATTCCAGCTGCAAGTTTCCTTGATATTAATTACTGTTGATGACCATTGATCATGTTCTTTGAAAATTTAGGAGAATAATTTTTTTGGAGGATAAACATTCCTTTTTTTCCATTGTCAGATCTGTCTGTTGGAATCATTACTATAGAAATATTGACACTTTATGTTTGGATAACAAATCTCTTCAAGAATACAATGAGTATATTAGAGCAGAGTAGGTATCATTGTTCCCAATCACTTGGATCAATAACTCATTTCCTTCCAGAGAATGGAACAGCACAAAGATTCATTCATTTCTTTATTCATTCCTTCATTCATTATAAATTTATTTAGGATTTACTATTTAACCATCACTTTGGTAAGATGAACATTTTCCAAAGAAGATTACAGGCATCTACTGAGAACAATAAGTAACAACTGCAACTGTCCATTCTTTAGAAGAACTTTGAATGGCTAGTGAATAATTTGGTATAAAATGTATGTGTTTTTTATGATTTTTTGAAAAAAGAGAAATATCCCCTTAAGGTATAATCCTTCCCGAAACAAGAAAAAAAAACACTTTTTCATTTGTAATGTTTCTAAATAATTACAATAATCCCGTAAAATATAAATAATTCTTATACTCGATTTACAGACAAAAAAAAATAGAGGTTCAAAGAAGTTAGATGACTTCACAATGGTCATACATCTCTCAAATATAATGTTTTATCTATCCTCCTTGTTGACCACAAAATAGAATAAAATTATTTTGTAAGGTATAATAATTTTTGTAAATAACAATTTTGTTTCTTCAGAACAACTAAAGCAAATTATTTGTTAATATGTAATTCTAAAAAGTGAGCTTTTTAATGATTTTAATAAAATCATTTTTAACATTCCTATTTTTTTAAGCTAGATATACACACATATACATGTAACATATTTAAGTAACATTACTGGTAAAAATGCAAAGTACTAATTTACATATGATTTTGAAATAACTTTTCCTTTTTAATCATTTATTCTCGGAATATGGTGTATAACTCCAAAGACTAAATTATTTGTGCACATATATTTCAATCATTATGATAATAAGCTTAAAGAGATAAAAGCTGTTCTATTTCTTATTCTGCATTGTTAAAATAGTGCAAGTGTTTCAATTACCATAATTCTGAATTCTTTTATGCCTTCAAAAATCCAAAAGTAATACAATATCCTTCTTGTGTTCAATTTAATTTGGCATTCAGTATAACATGCTTGACAGCTGCTTTTGATTGTATTATGTAGGTATATGAAAAGCAAAAAATAAAAAACAAAGAGGAAGGCAGAAGAATATTAGACAAAATTTGGCAAAATTTTATCATAGTGTAATAGTACATTTCTGTTCTTTCTGCAGAACCCGATTGGGTGATTGGGGCAGCTAGATGGTGCAGTGGATAGAGCACCAGCTCTGGAGTCAGGATCACCTGAAGGCAAATCTGGCTTCAGATACTTAGCACTTACTAGCTATGTGACCTTGGGCAAATTACTTAACACCAATTGCCTCACCAGAAAATCAAGCAAACAACCCCCCCAAAGAACTTGATTAAAGATATTATGAAGATAGAATTTTATAATATACATGTATGTGTGTATATGTAAATATCTAGATACATGATGAAGAACAATGTGCATAAATGTCTATAATTTTTAATTCAATATACATATAACTATATATGTGTGTATGCACAAATAAATTATTGCATAAAATTTAAATACACATAACATGTGTGTCTGGACAAATAGAGATAGTCTATGGGATTTGGATTAAGCAGCACTAATTTTAAATTTTGCTTGTAACAATTACAAGCTGTCAAGGTTTTTCTATTAAGTAATAATTCTTTGGATTTACATATGTCACTCTGTGTGGGGAGTGGGGTGGAGAGGTAAGAAATAGGGAGAGTGTAACAGAGACAGAGATAGAAGGAGGGTAGGGTATAGGAGAGGGTTGAATGGATAAGTAAGGACAGAAGTCATTTTTGTTTTAATTGTCAGGCCCATGTCACTGTGGATGAAAGAATTCATTTTGGTACATTTTTTAAACGATGTAGCATAGATGCTTAATCTTTACTACAACAGATACATAAAAAATTATACTTCACAGTACCAGGTTGCAAAGTTTGTGGCTGTTTATACCTGTCTAATAGTCAGTTATATGATCTTTATTGTCTATTCCACTGTCATTTTCTTAAGGTTCAATATTATATTTCCCCCAAAACTTTAGGAGTTATATGTATGTATGAAAGTATTTCTTCATAATGTGGAACAAGGGTTTGAAAATAAGTCTTAAAAAGTTAATTCTATATATGCGTATAAATTTAGGAATGAACAAATATGTAAACAGTGCATACATATGCTCAAATGTATGCCTTGAAAACACATGTACATATGTGTATAAGGCATGCACATGTGTGTATATGTATGAATGCACATACACATGTATTATGTGTGTACGTATATATATATATATATATATATATATATTTTCCCTCTCCATCTTTCTACGATTGCTACATGTCAGTGTGAATCTAGAATCAGAAGACCTAGCTTCCAAATTTACCTTGAATACAATCTGTAAAATCTTAGACAAGTCACTTAATTTCCTTTCAGGCTTGGTTTCTTCAGTTATAAAATGAAGTTTTTGAATTTGGCGACCTATGAAGTTTGGCAGGTTCTCTGACCCTATGTCTATAATTTCCTGATAATTTAGTTACCCAATTATCCATCCTTCCCACCTCTATGGAATTATGATTAATATAATATTGGTACTGACATATAAGTTCTGTTTTATCCCATCTTGTTGTAGAAAAATATTTCCATTAGATGTAATAAAGGTCTTATTTTTACAATAAATAAATTCAAGAAATCATTGACAGGGTCCATATATCCTTTTATGATGTTTCAATTTTGTTTCAAGGTATATCAAATGCTCAAAACTCTGGTACCAAATCAAAATGTAATTGGAAAATATTACTGAAATAAATAAAAATACATTATAGCACAGGTAATATCAATTTCTAATTTTCTACGTCTATATTAGACAATAAAAATTTTTTCTATTTCATTTTAATGCTAATTTGTAGAGCATTATGGTAAGCCCTCTATATTTTATACTTCATCTGCCAAGTTCCCAAAGGGTATTTGAGTCTTCTTGATTTAATTTTCGTTACTTTGGCAAACAGTGCCCTTTTGCTTAGGCATTTGCCTTGAAGATGCATTTAACTATCTTAATTCATTGTGGTGTAATGGAAATAGTCACACATACATATATACATACTACTATAGTTAAACCATTTATTTTAAAATGTATGTTTGTATCATATATATGCTAAATATAGTAGATAGATGAAAGATAGAGATAGCTTTCTCTCAAGAATGATTTGTTTTCAAAAATTCCTTCCTTGGGGACATGAATACTTTCAACTTTCCTAACTATAAATGTTTTGTGAAGAAACCAGTCATTGATCATGCTATCTTCTATCCTTATCTATTTGTGCTGTTTTGTTCATCCATAAAGAGGAGTGCTTCTAAAGCTGGAGTTTATTTTGAAGATGGCATTTGAAGATATGCCATCCCAAACATGGAATTTCTATGACATCACAGGAACTTCTTGTATGTTTAAATGTTTCATTATACTTAACATTCTAATTGAGATAACCAATAGAGTCATAGGAGATATGATATTTCCTCAAAATCTAGATCACCCATGATCAAGTCTGAGTTATATTGCCTCTGTGACTCTGGGCAAATCACTTAACCTCTCGATGTGCTGCATACAATTATTTAAGAAGGATCATGTCAGAGAGGTTGTTCATTGGCATTGGTAGAGAAATTTATTTACTGTGAACTGCTTACATAAATTATAATTATAGTTCTGGTTAAAAAAACACCAATAATTACTTGGAGGATTATATCAAGTTATAGATTGTATACTTTATGTAACACATTAAAATTAGACAGGTCTCCGGGATGCCCAGGATGATGAAAGTTCTGAAAACAGCATCATGTGAAGAACAACAGAAAGAAGAGAAACACTTTATCTGAAGGACAAAAAAAAGCTTTCAGATTCAAATTACTTTCTTCATATATCTTTATTATTGATAGGTTAGAAAAATTTCAGCTTTGACTTAGAAGACAAAACCAGGAACAAATATTAAATTTTCTGAAATACTTTAACTCAGTAAAAGGAAGATTTTTCTTAACAAGTAAATCTGCCAACAATAGACACTAATAATCATTGATGTTGTGGAGGGGAAAATTTCTTTATCATGAATATGTTAAGTGTAATGGCTTCTTTTTTTTAACTAATATTATTAGGCAATATGACAAACACCATGATCCTTATTGGCAGTTAGTTTTAAATATTAATCAAAATCCTTTATGTGCTTTTTTTCTGTCCAAAACAATATATCATTTTAAGTAAGGGGATATGATTTGTTAATATAATTTTATTTAAATATTACCATCTTGTGTTTCATATTGGTGAGTTTCAATTTAAACACATATAGAGACAACTATAATCAAGCTCTTGCTCGAATGAATTTGAAATATTAATAATTATGAAACTATGTTACAGAATACAGATCTGTGACTTTTTAAATTATTCTCTGTTGCAAACATTATATTTTATTTTATTTTATTTGCAAAACATATATATGAATAATTCTTCAACATTAACCCTTACATAGCTTTCTGTTACAAATTTCCCCCCCCCACTTCCCACCCTTCCTCTAGATGGCAGGATATCCATTACATGTTAATTATGTTAAAATACTTGAGAAATCGAATATATATATATATATATATATACACATATTTCCACACTTATCATTGTTGTACAAGAAAAATCTTATCCACATGAAAGACATATCAGATAAACGAAACACAATGTAAGCAAATATCAATCGAGAGTATGAGAATGTTATGTTGTGGTCCACATTTCACATCCCTCTCTCTGGTTGTATATGGCTTTCTTCAGTGAACAATTGGAAGTGGTTTGAAACATTTCATTGTTGAAGAGAGCCATGTCCATCAGAATTGATCGTCATACATTGTTGTTGTTGCCGTATATAATGATCTCCTGGTTCTGTTCATTTCACTCAGCATCAATTCATGCAAGTCTCTCCAGGCCTCCCTGAAATCATCCTGCTGGTCGTTTCTTACAGAACAATAACATTCCATAATATTCATATACCATAATTTATTTAGCCATTCTCCAATTGAAGGGCATATATTCAGTTTCCAGTTTCTAGCCATTACAAAAAGGGCTGCCACAAACATTCTTGCACATGAGGATCCCTTTCCCTCCTTTATGATTTCCAGTAGAAATGGTGCTGGGTCAAAGGATATGCACAGTTTGATAGCTTTTTGAGCATAGCTCCAAATTGCTCTCCAGAATGGCTGGATCCGTTCACAGCTCCAAGAATGCATCAGTGTCCCAGCCTTGCCACATGCCCCCAACTTTCATCATTAACTTTTCCTGTCATTTTAGCCAATCTGACAGGTGTGTAGTGGTACCTCAGGTTTATCTTAATTTGCATTTCTCTGATCAATAGTGATTTGGAGCACCTTTTCATATGACTACAAATAGTTTTAATTTCATGCTCTGAAAATTGTTCATATCCTTTGCCCATTTATCGATTGGAGAATGGCTTGAATTTTTATAAATATGAGACAATTCTCTATATATTTTAGAAATGAAGCCTTTATCAGACCCCTTAAAAGTAAAGATGATTTCCCAATTTATTTCTTCCCTCCTAATATTGACTGCAATGGTTTTGTTTGTACAAAAACTCTTTAACTTAATATAGTCAAAGTTATCGATCTGGTTTTCAATTAAGAGTTCAAGTTCTTCTTTGGACATAAATGTATTCCATCTCCACAATTCTGAGATGTAATCTATCCTATGTTCCTCTAATTTGCTTATAATATCATTCTTTATATATAAATCATGAACCCATTTACATCTTATCTTGGTATGTGGTGTTAGGTGTGGGTCAACCCCTAATTTCTTACACACTAGTTTCAAATTTTCCAAGCAGTTTTTGTCAAATACTGACCACTTATCCCATAAGCTGGGGTCTTTGGGTTTATCAAAGATGAAATTGCTGTAGTTATTGCCTAGTTTGTCTTGTGATTCTATCCTATTCCACTGATTGACTACTCTATTTCTTAGCCAGTACCAAATGGTTTTGATGACCACTGCTTTGTAATATAGTTTTAGATATGGTACAGCAAGTCCACCATCATCAGCCTTTTTTTTTTCATTAATTCTCTTGAAACTATTGACCTTTTGTTCCTCCAAATTAATTTTGTGACTGTTTTTTTTTTCTAGATCTGTAAGATAATTTCTTGGGAATTTGATTGGTATGGCACTAAATAAGTAAATCAGTTTGGATAGTATTGTCATTTTTATTATATTCGCTTGGCCTACCTATGAGCATTTTATGTTTTTCCAATTGACTAGGTGTGATTTTATTTGTGTGGAAAGTGTTGTGTAGTTTAGTTCATATACTTCCTGACTTTCCCTTGGCAGATAAATTCCCAAATATTTTATGCTATCAACAGTTATTTTGAATGGAATTTCTTTTTGAATCGCTTGCTGTTGGACTTTGTTGGGAATATATAAAAATGCAGATGATTTATGTGGATTTTTTTGGTACCCTGCAACTTTGCTAAAGTTGTGAATTGTTTCTAGTAGTTTTTTTAGTTGAGTCTCTAGGGTTCTCGAAGTATACCATCATGTCATTTTCAAAAATTGATAATTTGGTTTCCTCATTACCTACTCTAATTCCTTTAATCTGTTTTTCTTTTACTGCCAAAGTTAACATTTCTAATAAAATATTAAATAATAATGGTGACAGTGGGCAGCCTTGTTTCACTCTTGATCTTATTGGGAATGGTTCTAGTTTTACTCCATTACATATGATGCTTGCTGATATTTTTAAGTAGGTACTACTAATCATTTTAAGGAAAAGCCCATTCATTCCTATATCCTCCAGTGTTTTAATAGAAATGGGTGTTGGATTTTATCAAAGGCTTTTTCTGCATCTATTGAGATAATCATATGGTTTTTGTTAATTTGGTTATTAATTTAATTGATTATGCTAATAGTTTTCCTAATATTGAACTAGCCCTGCATTCCTGGTATAAATCCTACTTGGTCATGGTGTATTATTGTGTGGATAAATTTCTGTAATCTCATTGCTAAAATCTTATTTAAAATGTTTGCATCAATCTTCATTAGAGATATGGGTCTATAGTTTTCTTTCTCAGTTTTCTCCCTACCTGGTTTAGCTATCAGCACCATATCTGTGTCATAGAAGGAATTTAGTAGTACGCCTTCTTTCCCTATTTTTTCAAATAGTTTATATAGTATTGTGATTAATTGTTCTTTGAATGTTTGCTAAAATTCACATGTAAATCCATCTGGCCCTGGAGATTTTTTCTTAGGGAGTTGATTAATAGCTTGTTCTATTTCTTTTTCCAAAATGGGGCTATTTAAATAATTTATTTCCTCTTCTGTTAACCTAGTAATCTATATTTTTGTAGATATTCCTCCATTTCATTTACATTATCAAATTTATTGGCATAAAGTTGGGCAAAGAAAATCCTAATTATTACTCTAATTTCCCCTTCATTGGAGGAAAGTTTTTTTCATAAAACCAACTCAGTTTTATTTATTAATTTGATAGTTTTCTTATTTTCAAATTTATTGATCTCCCTTTAATTTTTAGAATTTCCAATTTGGTATTTAATTGAGGGTTTTAAATTTGTTTTTTTTTTCTAGCTTTTTTAATTGTAAGCCCAGTTGATTGATCTTCTCTTTCTCTGTTTTATGCAAGTAAGCATCTAGAGATATAAAATTACCCCTCATATCCACTTTAGCCGGGTCCCAGAAATTTTAGTACATTGTCTCATTATTGTCATTCTCCTGGAAGAAATTTTCGATTGTGTCTATAATTTGCTCTTTCACCCATTCATTCTTCAGGATTAGATTATTTAATTTTCAATTAACTTGTGGTCTGTTTTCTCCTGGCCTTATATTGCATGTGAGTTTTATTGCATCATGATCTGAGAAGGATGCATTTACTATTTCTGCTTTTCTGCATTTGATTTTGAGGTTTTTATGCCCTAACACATGATCAATTTTTGAATAAGTTCCATGAATCCTTGATAAAAAACTATACTCCCTTCTATCACCATTCAATTTCCTCCAGAGATCTATCACACCTAACTTTTCTAGCGTTTTCTTTACCTCCCTAACTTCTTTCTTATTTATTTTGTGATTTGATTTATCTAATTCTGAGAGAGCAAGTTTGAGATCCCCAACTAGTATAGTTTTACTGTATATTTCTCCTTGCATCTCTGTTAGTTTCTCCTCTAGGAATTTGGATGCTATACCACTTGGTGCATATATGTTAAGTATTGATACTGCTTCATTGTCCATGGAACCCTTTAGTAAAATATAATTTCCTTCCTTATCTCTTTTCATTAGATCTATTTTTGCATTTACTTGATCTGAGATAAGGATTGTTACCCCTGCCTTTCTTTGTTCACCTGAAGCATAGAAGATTCTGCTCCACCCCTTTCCCTTCACTTTGTATGTATCTCTATGTTTTAGATGTGTTTCTTGTAAACAACATATTGTAGGATTCTGGCTTTAATCCAGTCTGCTACCCACTTCCATTTTATGGGAGAGTTCATCCCATTAACATTCACAGTTAAAATAACTATATCTATATTTCCTGCCATCTTATTTAGTCAGAGTTATGATTTTATCTTCCCTTTCCCCTCTCTCCCTTCCCCCCTACCCAGTACTTTATTTTTGATGACCACCTCCCTTCAACAGTTCCCCCCCCCTTTAAAACCCCTCCTTCCCCTTTATACATTTCCCCGAATCCTTCTATCAGTCTATCCCTTTCCTTTCCTCCTTTCCCTCTCAACTTCCCACAAGGAGGGTCAGGCCTTTCTTTGAAGCCAAATATGTCTGATATACTTACTTGTAGCCCAATCTAATGAAAGTAAGGTTTACACAATACTCATCCCCTCCCTTCTTTCCCTCAATTATATTAGATCTTTTATGTCTCTTTATGAGATTTTGCCTTTTTTTACCTCCTTTATTTTTACTTTATTTTGCCTCCTTTCCCCCTTTTTTTCAGTATAGTATCCCTTCCACCTCTAATTTCTTTTCCATTATTATGAAAGAAAAATCGAATTATACCCCCATTCTTTAAGGATACCCATAGTAGAAATATAGTTCTCAAGAGTTTTTTCCTTTTTACCTTTTTATGCTTCTCTTGAGTTCTGTATTTGGAGGTAAAATTTTTTGTTCAGATCTGGTCTTTTCATTAGAAATAGGTGAAATTCTCCTGTATCATGGAATGACAATCTTCTTCCCTGGAAGATGATGCTCATTCTAGCTGGATAACTTATTCTTCGCTGTAATCCAAGTTCTTTTGCCTTTTGGAATATCTGATTCCAGGCCCTTCGATCCTTTAATGTGGAAGCTGCCAGATCTTGTGTAATTCTAATTAGAGTTCCTCAGTATTTGAACTGTTTCTTTCTAGCTGCTTGCAATATCCTTTCCTTGGTGTGATAGTCCTGAAATATGGCCACAATATTCCTTGGGGTTTTAATTTTGGGGTCTCTTTCAGGAAGTGATCGGTGAATTCTTTCAATGCCAATTTTGCCAACTGATTCTAAAACATCAGGGCAATTCTCTTTCATGATTTCCTGGAAGAGTGCATGAAGGTTCTTTTTTCCATCGTGGCTTTCAGGGAGTCCAATATTCCTTAGCCTGTCTCTCCTGGATCTGTTTTCCAAGTGAATCATTTTTCCTAGGAGATATTTCATATTTTCTTCTATTTTTTCATTTTTTTTTGTTTTTGTTTGACTGATTCTTGAAGTCTTATTGAATCATTTACTTCTATTTGTTCAATTTTAATGTTTAAAGTATTATTTCCTTCAGTTATCTTTTTTAGCTCCTTTTGTAGCTGGCCAATTGAATTTCTTGGTTCAATGCATTCTTTTTCCATTTTGCCAATTTTATTTTTCTGTGAATTGTTGTCTTTTTTCCAATTCACCAATTTTGTTTTTCAGTGAATTGTTTTTTTCCCCATTTCCCCAATTTTATTTTTCAGTGAATTGTTGTCTTTTTCCAATTCACTATGTTTATTTTCCAGTGAATTGGTAATTTTTTTCAATTCACCAATTTTGTTTTTCAGTATTTTTGTTTTCTTTTTCCAATTCCCCAATCTTGTTTTCCAGTTTTTGACATCTCAATTTATTTTCCATTCTTCTTCTAGCTCTCTTTTGAGATTCTTTATGCAATCTTCCTGGTAAGCCTTCTGAAAAGGGGACCAGCTCATGTCTGCCTTTGTGGCTTCTTCTGGGATTGTTTTCAGAATCTCAGGATCTGGGGACTGCCCTACTTTCTTTATGTAGAAGCTGTCTATGATGAGAGCTCTCTTCTGCTTCTTGCTCATGTTTTTGAGCTGAGGAACAAGCGCCAGACCTGTAGCTGTTTCAATTTGCCCTGGGGCAGTTTGCCAAGTTGGCTTCTGCTACAGGACTTGTTGGCTTGATCCTCACTAGGAACACGCTTTCAGCTGCTCTTAATCCTCCCTTTACCCAAGGCAGATCTGTCAAAGCACCTGCCCGCAAGCAGCTCAAAGTGGCCCAGGCATCTCCCAGGGACTTCCTGAGTGCCTAAAGTCCGCTGCTCTGTAACAGCTCCAACTTCTGCCCCGGCTGCTGTGCTCCGGCATCTGATCGTGGCCAGCTGCCAATTCCCCTGAAACTGTCCTTCTCCGCAGTTTTTTCAAAGTAGATTGTTGATAGAAGTGCTTTGTAGTCCAAGTGTTTGGTGGATCCCTCACTCCAGAACCAGTTCGGAGGCTCATTTTATCTGGGTCTGAGGGAAGGTCTCAGGAGCTCACAGAGAATTCTGTCTGCAGTTTGCCATCTTGGCTCCGCCCCTCTATTGCAAACGTTAGCTAACATTCCATCTTTATACAGCGCATACACAACATAGATAAAAACTCTGGATTTTCCATTTATTTAATCTTCTCTTCAGATAAGTAATAGAGTGATAAGAGGTTTTGATGGATTATGGCAAACATTATTAAAGAGCTATGACCATTAATTTAAATCATTAAATTATAATAAAAATCATTAAACTATAATAAAAATAAAAAATAAATAAATTAAATCTGTTTAGTATACAATTTTCCATTGATATACAAAACATTCTCGATAGATCTGCTAGTTCATTTCAATCACACAAAGAGCAAAAAAAAAAGGCATTATTAAGTGAATGTTTAGCTCTTGGCTTCTGTGGTTCAAAAATTTTAGTGAAGATAATGTATTTTAAAAGGATATATTTTTATATAGCAAGAAGATTCTTCATTTAATTTAAATCACATAGGCAAATATTTAAAACATAATCTATGTGTTATCTCCCTTCAATGTTTCTAGAACTAAACTAAAAGACTCATATTTGAATTTCTTTTTAATTCCTGCAGATGATATGTTTTCTATGTCAAGATAATCTGCTACCTTGACTTATTCAGTAGTAATTCTAAAAGGAAATTTATTCTGTGTTATTGACAATTTTTCAACATTTACTTGTGTGGTTCAATAGTATGGAAGCCTAGCATAAGTCAAAGTTTTAATGATTCATTAATAACCTTTGGAATAAGCAACCACCTTTTGTGAAGAAAGAAATGCAGTCTTTTATTTATGGGAGCATGACATTTCTCTCTTTATTGGATTCATAGTATCCACTGATGAGAAAGAACATTTTCAGAATATCGCTTATATCAGACTCTTTGATATTTTGTATTGAGCTAAGATTGTCATTTCCCCTGCTTTTAAATAACATTTAAAAAGATTTTTTAAGGTTGATAATTTAGGAAGAATGATATCTTTTAGTCAGTTTAATCTTTTAGTGAGTTATTAATTTGCAAAGTTTTGTAAGAGTAGCAATGATCACAAATGTTTCTTTTCTCTCTAAACTATCTTTCCCATCATGAGAGTATGAAAGTGATTGAATTTTTTGAGGAGAAGAGAACATGTAAAATATTTATAATTTATGACAGTTTGTAGAACTTAATATGACATTGCATCAAATTAGGAGGTACTGATTAAATATCTATTTTTATAGAGTAATATAGTAGGCATTAAAGATGAAATTTTCCTTTAAAACTAGGTTTTCCTTAAATAATTTAGAATATTAGTTTATTTCAATTGAATAGAAGGAATAAAATATATATTCTGTTCCCAAATTGACTTGAACTAAAATAATTGATCCTTGAACATCCCTAGTACTACTTCCATATGTATTGTATGCTGTTTTCTACCAATCAATGATTTAATCAAAAATTATTTATTAAGCAACAAATTATGTGTCAAATATTCTGCTGCTATCTAAGAATAAAAAGGGGAAAAATACAAAAAAAAAAACCGAAAACAAAACCTATGTCCTCCATGTCCTCAAAGAGTTTACTTTCTTTGTAAGCAAGCAATATGCATAAATATAAATTTGTGCAAAAAAAAAAGGTAAAGGGGGAAAAGGTTTTACTAACACTGAAACAGCTTCCCTAGTATTGAATTTATAATGACCATTTAAAATAAAAATTAGAATCACTTCTGTTTTTATGATGCTTATTTATGTACTTATTGTTCATCTCTCTCATTAGATTGTAACTTCCATGAAGACAGGGAGTTGGTTTGAAATACATCTTTAAGTACAGTGGGATGTAAGTAAAGTGCTTTGTAATTGGACAGAGTTATATAGATGAGTTAGTGGCAGTGGTGTTATCAGCAGCCCTAGTAATAAACGAACTAGTAGCAATTACAATATTTGATAGGAAGACTAAGCACAGTGAATAAGAAAGTGAGAAATTTAGACAGTTTTCTAATGTCTAGGGGAAACCAATAATTTTCAGCAAGGAGCAATATGTCAAAGTTAAGGTTTTAAGATTTATCTATAAATACCCCAAGAAAATATAGAATCTATTTAAATTTTTCAATACATTTAACATTTCACTCACCACTTATTTATATATTTGGAATATATATTTTTTTCTTTTCTGATATTATAAAATATAGCCCAATGCTTACTATGAAGTTTCTGTTAAGAATGTGTGTAACTTAGACTCATCCTCTCCATTAATAGCAGAGCATGGCTTTTTTTTTTTTTTTTTTTTTTTTGTGGTGAGGCAATTGTCTTTAGGTGACTTGCCCAGGGATCGCATAGTATGTAAGTATTGTGTCTGGGGTCAGTTTTGAACGCATCTTCCTATATCCAGGGCTGGTACTCTATTTACTGAGCATAACCTTTCATTTTATTTTATTTTATTAATTAATTTATTTAAAACTGAACACAAAATAAGAAAAAGCCAAATAGGAAAAAAAAAACAGAAAAAGGAAAACAAACTAAAACATTTCCATGTGCCCAGCAGAACATCAGGGAGGACTCATAATTTGTAATGATAAATTT
The DNA here is from genome assembly GCA_023553655.1 of Myrmecobius fasciatus. Classification (NCBI taxonomy): domain Eukaryota; kingdom Metazoa; phylum Chordata; class Mammalia; order Dasyuromorphia; family Myrmecobiidae; genus Myrmecobius; species Myrmecobius fasciatus. The sequence goes on from JAJPUD010009049.1 coordinate 77,495, forward strand.
CCATTTCAAAAAAGCATATGTAATAGAAAATATTATATTCATGATTATCCATCTTTTCTTTGCTTTCTTATAGGTCATGATTTTGTTCTCTGCTGTATAATTATTTATACTTTTCCCCCCCTTTCATCCCTCCCACCTCCTCCACACAGGCTACACTGAAGCAGAGCTATACGCATACATAGGTATATGTAATGTATATAAATATAAATATATATATGTATATTTGCCTCAAAATATATATTTATACATATGTATACATATGTAGGAATTTATCTATGTATACACTATGTATAAATATATATGCACATAGGTATATGTTCACACTGTACACATACCCACATAACAATGTATTGATATGCATTCCTATATCTACATGCATATATAGACATGTGCACTATATATACATGCATTTTCATATGTGTAGACATGCATCCAAAATAATATTAATATGGCTGAGGTATAAGGTACATTTCCTTCTTGATTGAATCTTTAAGTTGGTCTTTTAGGTCAATGAGTACTAGCCCTACATTTTTTCTAAGTTCTATTCTTGATCTTTGTCATTGTATTTGTTATATCTTTTATTTCCTATGCCTGCTAACTCTTCTACTTTAGATCTTGACTTACTTTGCTGTTAACTTCCACCCACCCATGGATCCTTCCCTTATCATTTCTCCCTTTCTTTTCTCTCCCCATTTATTCAATTCCCCCAAGTCTATCTACCCTTCTATATCCCACTTTATCCTCTCTCCTCTCCAGGTTATTTCTTTATAAATTTTGGAGGCATACATACATACATACATACATACATAAGTATATGTATGTTTTTATGTATGCATGCATGCATGCATGTATGTATGTATGTATGTATGTATGTATTGTTCTCTGTTAATAACATTCCGGATGGAAGTAGATTTTCAGAAACTACAAGTCTTCTTCTTCCCATCTAGTGACTTTGTATCATTCCTTGCTCTGCACCTCATGCATATAGCATAGTGACTATTTTTATCTTTTCCATGTCAGTTTTATTTTTAAAAGTCAAATCATACTCAGATCTGGCCCAAATCTTTCTTTAGAAGTACTCAATTACTGATGTCAATCTTAGACATATTATTCATATTTCCACATATATAACAGTTTGTCCTACTTAAGTATGTTGAAATTATTCTTTGATGTTGGCCCTTAATATTAAATGTTACATTTTCTATTAAGTTTGAGTTTGGTTGAAACAAAGTCTTGAAAATCTGCAATATAGTTGAATGCTCATTTTTTCCATTAAATATTATGGTTAGTTTTGCAGGATGTGATATTTTTGGTCACAGGTTTAGTTCTTTTGATTGAAATACATAATATTCCATGACCTGTGGTCATTTTTATTGTAGTGATTGATTATTGTATATTGTTGATTGTAGCTGGACAATTGTAATTGTTGTGTCCAGCATATTCAAATTGTTTTTCTTTGTTTCTTGCAAAATTTTCTCTTTGATCTGGGGATTTTGTGATCTAGCAATAATGTTCCTATGAATTTTTCTTATAGGATCTCTTTGAGGTGGTGAGTAGTAGATTTTTGTTCTACTTTTTCCTCTTATTCTATTATTCTAGATACATTTTCTTCAATTATTTCTTGCATTATTACATCAAAGTTCTTTTTTTTTCTTTTTTTTTTTTTTTTTGCTGAGGCAATTGGGGTTAAGTGACTTGCCCAGGGTCACACAGCTAGGAAGTGTCTGAGACCAGATTTGAACTCAGGTCCTCCTGACTTCAGGGCTGGTGCTGTAACCACTGCGCCACCTAGCTGCCCCATCAAAGTTCTTTTTTTTGGTCATAGCTTTCATATAGTCAAATTATTCTTTTTTTTCCTTTTCTTGATCTTTTGTCTAGATTTGTTATTTTTCTTATAAGATGTTTCAAAATCTCTTCCATTTTTTTAATATTTTATTTTGTTTTTTTCTTGTTCTCTTATTGCTTTATTGCCTTCCCCTTGGCCAATTTTAATTTTTAAGAAATTATTTTCTTCAAGACTCTAGATCTTTTCTTCTAATTGGTTGACTTTTTTCATAATCTTATTTTTCTTGGATGGTTCTTCTCTCATTGTGTGTGTGTATGTGTGTGTATACATGTTTTTCTTTAATATTTTTCATTTGAGATATTCTATAAATTCTTCCTAGACAAGTAGCTATTTGAGGTAGGAGAGTCTTTCTTTTTTTTTTTATTTCAATATTATCCTCTGACAATAAACTCTGGTTTTCCTTATTTTCACAGCAAGTTTCTATAATTGGCTTCCTTCTACTTTGCCTGCTTTTTTTTTTTTTTTTTTTT
>JAJPUD010009050.1:1252-60954 GCA_023553655.1 Myrmecobius fasciatus
TTTTATTTTTCAATAAATTGGTGTCTTTTTCATATCTCTTTTGCAGGGCATCATATCCTTCTTGCACTGATTTCAATTTATTTTCCCATTTATCCTCTTTTGATAATGTTCTTTATGCAATCTTCTAGAAAGGCCTTTTGAAAAAGTGACCAGTGATGGTCCTTAATACCTTCTTCTGGAATTTTGTCTAAAGGAACCTCAGGATCTGGGGTCATCACTTCTTTCTCTTGATAAAAGCTGTCTATGGTGAGAGCTCTCTTTTGCGTCTTCATTTTTTTTTAGACAGCGTGGATATCTCTTTAAGGTAGGGGAAAAAACGGCAGCTGAAACGGTGGCTGAAGATCTTTGCCCTGGAGCACTTCGGCAAATTAACTTAAGGTACTGGGCCGGTGGGGGGTAGGACTAAGTCCGAATTACTCCTTAAACAAGGCAAGTCTGCCAGAACACCTGCCCCCATTCAGGGCAGAGTGTCCCAAGTGCCTCAGATAAACTCCAGGTGTTTGGAATTTGGAGTTTGAAGTTTGGAATTTCTGCCAAGTTGAGCTAAGATGAGTCCCACCCTCACTTCCTGCCTGCACTGGAGTCCTCTGTTTATCTCTCTGTTCGAGTTAGACAAACCTGATGTGAAGTTCTTCAGAGATATCAGCAAGCAGTGTCCAAATATTTCTGAGTTCGTTGACTTGAAGATCAGTTCAGAGGCTTATTTTATTGTTGATTTGAGAGATCAGAGGAGGACGCAGAGAGTCACCCTTTCACTCTGCCATCTTGGCTCCGCCCCCTGAAAAGATCAACTCTTTTTTTTTTATCATGGTTTTTGGGAAGTCCAATAATCTTTAGATTGTCTTTTCTAGATTTATTTTCCAGGTTGTTTTTCCAATGAGATATTTTACATTTTCTTCTATTATTTCTTTTTTTTTTTGGGGGGGGAGACGTTGTTTGATTCTTGATGTCTCATTGAGTCACTCATTTCCATTTGTTCAATTCTAATTTTTAGTGAATTATTTTCTTCAGTTACTTTTTTTTAGCTCCTTTTGTGTTTGTCCAATTGAATTTTTAAATGAGTTGTTTTGTTCAATGGATTTTTTCCCATTTCACAAATTCTGTCTTTCAAGGAGTTGTTTTCTTTTTCCATTTTGTCAAATCTATTTTGTAAGGAGTTATATGCTTTTTCCATTTCACTAAATCTATTTTGTAAGAATTTTTCTTCAGATAATTTTTCCCCAAATTCTCCTGCAGTGTTCTCATTTTTTCCCCTATTTTTCTTCTCTCTTTTAAGATCCTTTTTAAACTCTCCCAAGAGAACCTTGTGAGATGGAAACTAACTCATATTACCTTTTGGGGCTTTATCTGGAGATGGTCTGCTTTTAGTTTCCTCAGGGTGTGAGGTCTGTTCTTTTCTTTCTTCATAAAAACTATCTGTAGTCAGATAGTTTTTTGCTTTTTTGCTCATTTTTTTTTTAAAGTTGAGGTCTGCTTTTAGGGCAAAGGACAGATTGTCCAAGCTTCCTCTACAGGCGCCATGGCTGTGCTGGGTTGGTGCTAACTAACTTCCAGTGCTGTGTGGCATGGACAGGTCCCACATTATTCTGGGGTTCAGAGGCTCACTATTTGCCTTTTGTATTTGTGTTGGATATCTCACAGCTAATCTGCTGATCTACTGACTTGCAACCAGGATAGAGTAGCCAACACTGCTGTAGATTTCTCCAGTTGTATTCTCCAGTCATGGGTCCCAAACTGCCCTGGATCTTTGTACTGTGCCAGTGTTCGGCCACCTCCCTCTATGCTGATTGAAACAGACCTTTTCTGAAGTTCTTCCAAAATGTCTTCTGCTGATGGAAATTTGTTACACTCCAAATATTTATGAGTTCTGTTACTCCAAAATCAATTCAGAGGCTTGATTTAATGTTTATATGAGGGTCATCAGGAAGAATTCAGATAAAGATGTGTCTCCTCTCTGCCATTTTGTATCTGACCCCCGCCCCCCCCCCCCATGTATTTTTAGAGTTTTATTCAAGAGAAACCTTTTGAGTGCCACTATATGCAAAGAATTGAGCTTCTATAAGGAAAAGTTCCTTAAGGGAAGTAGGTTAGGGACATGTAGGAGAGAATTATGTACTTGAAAACAAATAGGTAATTTCTTTACCTTATTATTTGAAGATGTGAAAACAAGTTAAAAAATTGGAAATTTCTTTTTCATCATACAAAATCATTCAAAAACATCTAGCATTGGAAAGGAACTATGAATTCATCTAGTGAAATCTGACAGAAAACAAAAATCCAATTTATGACTTGGTATAATGGTGGATCACTGTTGTATAGTAAGATGAACAGCAAGCTGGTTGTCAAGAGGGATGTGTGCTTAAATTAAATTAAATTTTCTATTTCTTTCCATTTTATCCTACTACAGTAAAAAAAATTCTTTTAAAACAAATATACAAAATTGCAAGTGGTTATCCATGCCCTGCATATTTAGTACTTTGAAAACAATAGTACAAATGTGCTGTGACCAAGGCAGAAGACAGTAAGACATTCATTCATTCATTCATTCATTTAACAACAAATGGATTTTAAACTCAAGAGCAGAAAGTTCCAAACTAGTTTTTAGCCCCTTCCTTTGTCAGGATCTTTTATCAGGAGACAAGTTTAGTAGCTGAATGAGTTATTTTGGCTGTAAAAATTGATCAATTCAGAGGAACTTGAGACTTTTATGAACTGATGTCAAATAAAATAATAGAACAATTTAAATGTTGTATTATTGACCATAATAATGTTAAGGGAAATAACTCTGAAATGTTTCTAAATTCTCATCAACACAGTGCAGTTTCATGGCTTTAGTGGACTGAGGTATAGAACAAAAGAACCCACATAGGACAAAAGAGACCACTGAGATTTTGCAAAATGTAAACACTTTTGCATAAATAGAATTAATGCAGTTCAAGTCTATAAGACGGACCCATCACTGGAAGTATGCTGTTATTATTATTCAGTTGGGTCCAACTCCATGTGACCTGAAAGTGCATGGGGTTTTTTTTGGCAAAGATTCTGGAGTGACTTGTCATTTATTTTTCTAGTGCACCCCCATTTTACAGACTAGAAACTGAGACAAATAGGAGTTAAATGATTTGCTCAGTCACAAAGCTAGTTAAGTGTCTGAGGCTGGATTTGAACTCAGGTCTTTATGACTTCAATTAAGGCATGCTATGCACTGCCACCTAGAGGCCACTCATAACTATGTACAAACAAGAAAGAAAAAAGCAAATTGGTACTAATTGCCATAGGAAAGGCAGTGGCATTAATGGGGATTAGAAAAAGGCTTCTAGCAGAAGATGGGAAGGAGAGAATTCCAGCAAAAATATAATTGAAAGTTGGAAGAATGCTAGATTTGAAATCAGAAGAAATGGATTCTCGATTCCTGGCTTATCTCCCTGTATGATCTTGCACAGGTCACCTTCCTTTTTTGGATTTTGCTATCCTCATCTCTAAAATGAGGGAAGGGAATGAGCCTTTATTAAACTCCTATTATATGCCTGACACTATGCAAATATTATTTATTACATTTGATCTTCACAACAACTCTGGAAGATAGATGTAATTATTAATAAAGGAACTGCATTATGTAATCTCAAAGGTTCCCTTCAGTCAATTTTCTATGATCCTAGGAAGAGTCTCCCCAAAGCAAAATGGAATAAAAATGAGAATGGCAGTCCTATTTAAAGAAGGGAATTTTCCCTTGTAGACTTGTATGGTGCTACAAAAATTCATAGTAACCAGAATAAAAGTTAGAGCTACTTGTATATGTTTAGGGGGCCTGTAGCTTCCAAGCCACTTTCCCCAGTGGGTGATTTCAGGAAGATGTTCTTTTGGCCAACATTCAGACTTGGGTGGCTGCTGGGAAAGGGGTTATTTTAAACTTGCTGGAACAAAGGGAGCTGTGTCAATGACTATTTCATGTGGTTCAGTATGCAATTACAAAGCTGAAGGGGGAGTTAAGAAAACTTAGGGCTCACCGAGTACTTCCTCAGCTTTAGAAGTTTATCTGAGGTGATAGAGGCTCACTCAGCTCCAAAGCCACTCCTCCTGTTTAAGCTTTTCCTCATCAACCTGACTGGAAGGAAACTTTGAGCTAGAAGGAATCTTATTAATCACCAAATTCAAGGCTTGTTACCTTTTTTTTTTTTTTTTTTGTCACCGCCTCCTTTGGCAATCTGGGAAAATCTCTGAATACCTTCTAATAATATTGTTTTTAAATGTACAACATAAAATTTAGAGGATTATAAAGAAAACCAATTATACTGAAAGAGTTATCAAAATATTTTGTACTTATTTTTATTTCTATAAACATAGATAATTTTATAAAATTATTATAATAATATATAATCATATTCATTTTTTGTATTTATACAAACTATATTTAGCAAAATAATTTCAGGGTAAAAATCTTCACTTCTAGTTCAACTCACTCATTTTATTTAATTGCATTTTTTTTTTTTAATTTTGAGATAATCTTCCTGCCCTTATCCAGGCTAGAAGTACAGAAGGTGCTCACAGGATTAATCCCAGTTCCTGAAAAGGAAATTTTAACCTACTCCATTTATCTAGCCTGAGTCAATTCTCCCCTTCTTGGGCAGCCTGGCGACCCTTTGCTCCCAGAGGGCTCACTATATTGGTGCTAGACTTAAATCTAGATACTGGTTTGCTTTAAGTATTACTACAGCTCAGAACTCCAGAGCTCAAGAAATCTAGTAGCCTCAGCCTTTCTAGAAGTAGCCATTACAGACATGCCCTCCCAACTTGCTTATGGCCTAAGCATACCTGTGCCAAGCCTTAAAAGCCAGATCTAGCCTATAAACTGCTTCTCTTAATGGTACCAGCCAGTACCACTCCCACTTTTGATCCCTAGAGCAGAATAAAGCTGATCACTTGCAAGCTGGGTTATGGAAAGAAGGGTTCAGATGAGATAGCCTGCCATATCTTTTCTGATTCTGAGGGCCCGTTAGGTGGCACAGTGGTTAGGGAACTAGATCTGGAGATAGGAAGATCTCAGTTCAAACCTGGCCTCAGACACTTACTTGTTGTGTGATGCTGGGCAAGTCACCTCACTCCATTTGCCTTCATTTTTTCATTTATAAAATTATCTGGAGAAGGAAATGGCAAACTACTCTAGTATTTCTACCAAGAAAACTCCAAATGAGGTCATAAAGAGTCAGATATAATGACTGAATGTTTTTTGGGGTTTTTTTTTGTTTTTTTTTTAACTTAGGAGCTATACTTTTGAGGAAACTAACAATAAATTCATCAAGCATTTCTTTTTTAAAAAATTATTTATTTTTAATACACATTGCCTTATAAATCATGTTGGGAGAGAAAAATCAGAGCAAAAGCTAAAAACCATGGGAGGAAAAAAAAAAAAAACAGAACAAAGAAGTGAACATGACTTGTGTTGATTTACACTCAAGTTCCATAGTTTTTTTTCTGGAAGCAGATGGCATTTTCTGTCCAAAGTCTATTGGGACTGCTTTGGATCACTGAAGCACTGATAAGAACCAAGCTTGTCATAATTGATCATCACACAGTCTTCTTGTTATTGTGTATAATATACTGCTGGTCCTGCTTGTGTATCAGTTTGTGTAAATCTTTCCAAGTCTTTCTAAAATCAGCTTTGCCAGGTATTATACCTGAGGGCAGCCGGGTCTTACCTCCTCCCTAGCTTCGGTGCACATCTGGACACGACCCATGTGTTCCCCAAAGGAGAGTCACAAGCCAGAAGATGAAATCAAGTTGTTCTTTATTGAGGCGCTTTCCTCAGCCAGCTTGCTCCACCATTTTTAGTCCCTCCTTTTATCCCCCTTGTGCACCCAACTTTAGGAATTTACTTTGTGTTGACATGAGGAAGTCAGAAAGATAGTGGAGCTCACATCCTGATAACAGAGCACATCTCGGAGCGAGCCTGTTTTTTAGATCACTTTGAATTGCTCTTTTATCTGAGTCATTATCAGTAATCTCAGCAAGTCACTGGGTCTCATGTTTGTCAAGGGAACTGCACACAATACTTTCTTATCCTCAAATCAAGACAAACTTCTTATCAGTGTCCCTGACTTTTTTGGGCCCTAACACAGCTTGTTCATAATTTTTTTAATAGACCAATAATATTCCATTATCTTCATATATCGCAACTTATCTAGCCATTCCCCAATTGATAAGAATTTACTCATTTTCCAGTTTTTGATACCACAAAAAGAGCTTCAGCAAGCATTTCTTTTTTTTTTTAATTTTTTTTTTAAATTTTTATTTTATTTGCATAACATATGTGTGGGTAATTCTTCAACAATAACCCTTACATAGCTTTCCGTTACAAATTTTTCCCCCCAACTCCCCACCCCTCCCCTAGATGGCAGGATATCCACTACATGTTAATTATGTTAAAATATTGGCAAATCGAATATATGTATACATATTTCCAAACTTATCATTGGTGTGCAAGAAAAATCTTATCTACACAAACGATATCAGATAAAGGAAACACAATGTAAGCAAACATCAATCAAGGAGTATGAGAATGTTATGTTGTGGTCCACATTTCGCATCCCTCTCTCTGGGTGTATATGGCTTTCTTCAGTGAACAATTGGAGGTGGTTTGAAACATTTCATTGTTGAAGAGAGCCATGTCCATCAGAATTGATAGTCATATAGTACTGTTGTTGCCGTGTATAATGATCTCCTGGTTCTGCTCATTTCACTCAGCATCAGTTCATGTAAGTCTCTCCAGGCCTCTCTGAAATCATCTTGCTGGTCATTTCTTACAGAACAATAATATTCCATAACATTCATATACCATAATTTATTCAGCCATTCTCCAATTGAAGGGCATCTATTCAATTTCCAGTTTCTAGTCACTACAAAAAGGGCTGCCACAAACATTCTTGCACATGTAGGGCCTTTTCCTTCCTTTGTGATTTCTTTGGGATATAAGCCCAATAGAAATGCTGCTGGGTCAAAGGGTATGCACAGTTTGATAACTTTTTGAGCATAGCTCCAAATTGTTCTCCAGAATGGCTGTATCCGTTCACAGCTCCACCAACAATGCATCAGTGTCCCAGCCCTCCCATAACCCCTCCAACATTCATCATTAACTTTTCCTGTCATTTTAGCCAATCTGACAGGTGTGAAGTGGTATCTCAAGGTTGTCTTGATTTGCATTTCTCTGATCAATAGTGATTTGGAGCACCTTTTCATATGACTATAAATAGTTTTAATTTCATCCTCTGAAAATTGTCTGTTCATATCCTTTGACCATTTATTGATTGGAGAATGGCTTGAATTTTTATAAATATGAGACAATTCTCTATATATTTTAGAGATGAGACCTTTATCAGAACCCTTAAATGTAAAGATGATTTCCCAATTTATTGCTTCCCTCCTAATCTTGTCTGCATTGATTTTGTTTGTACAAAAACTTTTTAACTTAATATAGTCAAAGTTATCTATCTGGTTTTCAATTAAAAGTTCCAGTTCTTCTTTGGACATAAATTTATTCCATCTCCACAGGTCTGAGAGGTAAACTATATTATGTTCCTCTAACTTGTTTACAAAATCACTCTTTATATCCAGATCATGAACCCATTTAGATCTTATCTTGGTATGTGGTGTTAGATGTGGGTCAAGCCCTAATTTCTTCCACACTAGTTTCCAGTTTTCCCAGCAGTTTTTGTCAAATAGTGAATACTTATCCCAAAAGCTGGGGTCTTTGGGTTTATCAAAAACCAAATTGCTATAGTTATTGCCTAGTTTGTCTTGTGATTCTATCCTATTCCACTGATCGACTACTCTATTTCTTAGCCAGTACCAAATGGTTTTGATGACCGCTGCTTTATAATATAGTTTTAGATCTGGTACAGCAAGTCCACCATCTTCAGCCTTTTTTTTCATTAATCCCCTTGAAATTCTAGACCTTTTGTTTTTCCAAATGAACTTTGCTACTATTTTTTCTAGATCTGTAAGATAATTTCTTGGGAGTTTGATTGGTATGGCACTAAATAAGTAAATTAGTTTGGGTAGTATTGTCATTTTTATTATATTCGCTCGTCCTACCCATGAGCATTTTAAGTTTTTCCAATTGACTAGGTCTGATTTGATTTGTGTGGAAAGTGTTTTGTAATTTAGTTCATATAGTTCCTGACTATCCCTTGGCAGATAAATTCCCAAATATTTTATACTATCAACAGTTATTTTGAATGGAATTTCTTTTTGTATCTCTTGCTGCTGAACTTTATTGGTAATATATAAAAATTCAGCAAGCATTTCTTAAGCATTTTCTGTGTCTAAGATACTTTGTTAATTATTGAGAATACAAAGACAAAAATCAAAAAGGAATTCATTCAAGAAACATTTGTTACGTACTATTTGCTAACTCTAAAGATACCAAGGTAAAACAAAACAAAACAAAAAAAACTTCTAGTCCCTGCCTTCAAGGAGTTTATACTTTATGGTATAGGGGAGACTAATATCTGCACAGAAAAATTAACACAAAATATATAAAAAGTAAGAGGAGCTAATAGGAAGTAGGAGGTTAGGTGGACCGTTGCTCAGTCATTTCATGTATGACATGTTGAATGCCATTTGAAGTGTTCTTGGCAAAGATACTAGAATGGTTTACCATTTCCTTTTTCAACATGCCCCCATTTTACAGATGAGAAAATCGAGGCCAGTAGAGTTAAATGACTTGCCCTGGATCACGCAGCTGGTAAGTGTCTGAGGCCAGATTTGAACTCAGGAAGAGGAATCTACTGGATTCCAGGTCTGGCACTCTATGCATTATGGTGCCACCTTGTGGCACTAGGGTTGAACCTTAAAGGAAGCTAAGAATTCTAAGCCATAGAGATGAGGAGAGAGCATTTTATGCATGGAGAAAAGGCAAGGCTGCAGTTCCATCCTTCATACAGCTGCAGAAGTGAGATTCTTAAAGCACAGAATGTGCTTTATGTCGTATTCCCAGTGGATAGTTCCCCTTTGCCTCGGGAATAGAGTAGAAATGCATCTAGTACAGGCTCAGTGCTAGATTTAAGACTTCCCTTTATCTACTTGACCTTCTAGCTAAACTTATATACTTATTCCAAATTGCTCTCCAGAATGGTTAGATCCATTCACAACTCTACCAACAATGTATTAGTGTCCCATTTTCCCATATCCCCTCCAACATTCCTCATTATCTTTTCCTGTCATCTTAGCCAATATGAAAGGTATATAATGGTACCTCAGAGTTGTCTTAATTTGCATTTCTTTGATCAATAGTGATTTAGAGCACTTTTTCATATGACTAGAAATAGTTTCAATTTCTTCATCTGAAAATTGTCCTTCAAAGTTCACAACCAAATCTATTTGCTAGTATACCAGCTACTGAAAATGAGGTAAAAGGTTGTTTTTTTTGCCTTTGTATACAATAATCCTTGTGTGCTTACTTTCATTTCAGTCTCTTTTTTTCAATCCAGGCTCACAATTTTTCACACAAAGAATCACAGATTTCGAACTGGAAAGGATTGTAGAGTTCTTCAAACCAAACTAAAATCAACAACTTCAAGATGTCTCTTGATCTGCTCATTTCTGAAATGGAGAATCCTAACTCACTTTGGCACAGGAAGGCACAGGAAGAGAATGAAGGAAGAAAAGAAAAGCTATACAGAAGTCTCTACAAAGAACTTCCAGAGCAGGTGTTGTGAGCTAAACCTTGTCACACAGTTGTATGCCTCACTATAATTCTGGTTATCTGGGCTTAATCTTACTCCTTGCATGGAGATTGTGTTTGTGGGAAGAAGTGAACTAGGTTCTTAGGTTGTATATTAACTATGTTGCCACGTTATTTGAAAGTAGTAGTCACTGCCTTCTGGGGACAATTCAAGCAGAAGCTGGGATACACTGCTGTTTTCCTCTTCCTTTTTTTTTTCCTCTTCATCTACCTCCTCCTCCTCTTTCTCCCATTCTTCCTCTTTTTTTCCCTTCTTCTCTTTCTCCTTCTTCTTCTTTATTCTCCTCCCCCCCACCACCAAAAAAACAAAAAAACAAAAACAAAAAACTGGGGCAATTTACTTTTTGTTCTACATGGTTTTCATTTTTTATTCCTTGAAATATAGCTAAGAAAAGACAGGTTTTCAAAAAGCCCACAGAATTTTAAATGGAGCTATTTGTCTCCACCTTAAAACCCAAATCCCTTTGGCTTTCTTTGAATGGCCAATAATAGCCCCAGCACAAGCCTTTGTGGCTCATTGTTTAAATTTATATGGCTCTAAGTGAGTCTAAACAGCAATTATTTTCAGTTCTAACCAGAAACTCTGAGACTTTTCCCCTCCCAGACTGATATCTTTGTGGTAGTTAAGTTAAGCCACAATTGTCTCTACAGCTTTTAGTCATTGAGTGGGTGTGTCCTCAACCTGAGACCTGGGAAAGACCTTAATTCAGAAAGGCCAGTCACCTACTGTATCCTGAGCTATGGCCAGTCTTGATGTTTGTCAAGATAGGATTCTGGAGGAGTTATCTCTGTTTCACTTAAATCCAATTCATGCAAAATTGAGACTGCTCTCATGATGTCATGGATCCTCTTTGAAAAAGAAAGAAAAATAACAGTCCTCAGAAAACTCTACCCACTTATCTCCCACTAACTTTGAGGAAGGAAGAAGAAAAAAATGCCAGGGTTTCCCAAAACATTTTAATTTTTTCAGGAGGATGAGGTCCATTTGGTGCCTGCATCAATCTAAACAATAATATTGCTCTTTTCCCAGTCATCCAAGCTCCAAAACTCATTTTTGTCTCTTCACTCTCTATCATTCTCATAGCCAGTCAATCAAACCTTACAATCTTCCCTTCTCAAAGTATTCATATTTACACTCAATTGATATCACCAAAGTTTAAGTCACGATTGGATTCACATCTAGAAAACCACCCAAGTGCTCTGACCTCCTCTCTCTCCTCTCAACCCATTAGCAAAACAAATATACTATTTATCTTACTAAATCATTATATTTAATGTGCTCCCTACACTCATCAAATTCCAAAAATAAACTATATTACATTGTTAGTCATTCCGTAACTCAAAAAACTCCATTGGTTCCCTATTTCTACCAGGATCAGAAAAAAAAAATTCTCTGTCATTCAAAGTCTTTCATAACTTCCCCTTCCTCATTAGTATTTCCACTTTTTTTTCTTATACTTTACACCCTGCCAACCTCCCACATAGTCTTCATTCCAGTAACACTAGCTTCTTTACTCTTCCTCATACAAGATACTCCATCTTCGAACTGGGCATTTTCATTGACTCTGCCTGTTAGCTTCCCTGGCTTCCTTTAAATCTCAGCTAAAATCCTTCCTTTTGATCTCCCCTCCCCAAATTCTCATGTCTTCCCTATATTGAACATCTCCAATTTATCCTATCTATATTTTGTTTGTACACAGTTGTTTGCATGTTTCCTACATTAGACTATGACATCCTTGAGTGTTAGAGTAAGGACTGTCTTTTTTCTTTTTCTGTAATGTATGGTACGTAGTAGATGCTTAATAAATGCTTATTAACTGGCTGCCCCATCTCCTTCACAGTAGTTGCTCCCAATTACCTGCACAATAAAATCCAAACTCCTTATTCTTTTATCTAATCCTATGTGGAATAGTACTGACCACAAAACAAATGAGAGATTCTCGAGGAAAGAAAAAGCAAAAAAGGAATTTATTACAATCTCCTGAGAAAGGACAATTCCTAACAGACAAGATGTCCTCAGTAAAGAAGTGCAAAGCACAAGGTTAAATAGACCAGAAGCCCCCACCCTCTTGAACATTCAAAACATGGAAGTCTAATACAGAATTTCGATTTGCCTAGAGAATTGCTATAGAAGCAAATGTTCTGTTACCTGAATTGCCAAATCCTTTTGGCAATTGCCTTTTAAAGAAGTACTTAAATGCTAATTAAGAGGTGGTGGGAAACAGGACTGAAAATATTCAGCCAAGACAATGAAACATCTGCAGCTTTTTAGTTATAACTCAACTAATTATTGCAAAGTTTCAAGTCAATTTTTAGGGCATAGTTTAAGGCCATATTTCCATAACAGGTCTTCATTCAGTTTATTCCATACAGTTCTTTCATATTTTACCTCATCTATTCATGTACTACTTCTTCAATTTTATCTACAACTTTAATCTTGAATTCTTCCAAAGTGATTTCCTTATTATTCCTAGAAAATAACTTTTATTCTTCTGACTTCATGTTTTAACTTTACTCTTTTCTTCCCATTTCCCTCAACTCTTCAAAAACTGAAACCTTATCCAGTTCAAATCCTAGCTCCTTGTGAGTTATTTCCTGGGTAATGCAGCAAAATATGACTTCTTTGCAGAGTCAAAAGAATAATAAACAGTCTCTACTTCTTTTTTTCAGTAAGACCAGCATCAGGGCTAAGGCAGTGGACAGTGTCAGTACTAATTGATTAGAGTGTATACTCTTTCTACAAACTACATTGGCTATAAAAATGAATAGTGTATGTGTGAATCTTCCCATGTGTTCTTTCACTTTTGGGGAGGGAATGAATTTTGTGGCTTCTTATGAATCTGGGTCTGCATGATGTATTAAAATGTAATTTATTGATAAAAAATCTTATACACTCATTGACTTCATAATGGTACTTACTTACAATTTCATATTCTTATTTGTAGTTTCTTTTTCTTTTATAATTTTTATTTATAATAGTTACTATTGGAGTATACCTATAAGTTAGCTAGGAGTTATAGTGAATAAAGTGCTGGTCCTGGAGTCAGGAAGACAAGACTTAAAATCTAGTTTCAAGTACTTATAAGATGTGTGACCCTAAGCAGATCAATGAATTAAAGATCCTGGATGAATATGTATCTTATTTATCTTCCAGACCTGAATGGTCTGGAAACTCATAGTATAGAAGAAAAGAAAGACTTTTTGATTTATGTAGAAATGTTTCCTGAGTCTCTTGAAGGCAATCAGATCCCTGGGGAAGAAGGTAGAGAGAAAAGGGTTCTAGAGGACATCCCAAAGATGTTAATGAGATATTGAATAAAGGAGCATGAGAAAGAGCATCATCGTGGAAATTCAGGGAAGAAAGGAAGAACGAGTGCTCAGTAGTCTAAAAGCAGTGGAGAAGTGAAGATGGATGAGGACTTGAAAAAGGGCTGGATTTGGTAACCACAGAGAGGGCAGCTAGGTGGCACCATAGTGCCCAATGCTCCAGGTTCCTAAGTTCAAATCCAACCTCAGACAGTTACTAGCTGGGTAAGTTATTTAACTCTGTTTGCTTCTGTTTCCTCATCTGTCAAATGAGCTAGAGGAGGAAATGGCTAATTATTCCAATATCTCTACCAACAAAACCCCAAATGGGGTCACTAAGAGTTGGATACAGACAGAAACGCTAAACAACAACCCAAAAAAATAGCTTAATAATAGCACCTGCCTAGTGAGGTTGTTTTGAAGATCCAATGAGCTTTGCAAACTTTAAAGCACCATATAAGCAACCAGATAATATAATTATTGTTGTTAAGCACTTAATTAATGCTTGCTGGTTTATTCATCAGCTTGCCTAAGTGAGAAAAAGACCATAACTGGAGACTTTGCCATCAGGTTGTGGTTTGTTCAAACATATACTATCTCCAAAGACATAGAAGGGTCACTGAGGCACGGGATGCCCTGTTTACCTATCCGAGGCTGGTTAAATGGACAGGAGCAGGGTGGGCATTTGTTTCTCTGATTTCCAATCTGGTTCTTTCTCTTTCCAGTGGCTGGTCTCCAGTGGATTTGACTCTGCATGGGGTCCTGGACCTGCAGAGAGGGCTTGGTTGGCAAATTCAGCTCCTCTATTACTGACCTTTGAAATCTTCTTCCCCACAAAGCCCAGGGAGGCATTCAGTTATAGTTACAGTTCTAGGATGGCAACATTCCCCTCTTGCTTTCTATTGAGGGAACAGTTGGAATGCACTGGTGTCTGCAAGCTACCCTTTATTTCCCAGAGCCCTGAAACCACTTGAATGAACCACTGAGTGTTCTTGCCCTTTTAGCCCCATTGTGCTCTTTGAAAGGGATCAAATGAATTGTTCCGGGCACATTCTCTGTGTATTTTCCACAAGAAAATAAAGGAGGTGGTGAAAAAAGGAGCCTAGGGGAAGGGCTTAGTAACTTAGCACTTTCAGACTTCAATGTCCCAACTATATAACAAATAGAACGAAGATTAGGGGCCAATAAGAGAGTATAAGAGTAATTATCCAAATTGGAAGGGCCTTTAAAGATTGTTTAGACTTTTTTTTTTCAAATGAGAAAACTGAGACCTGGTAAGGAATATTAATTTGTCTAAGAGTAAATGTAATAATTATCAGAAAGAAGTAATTGTAAATGAGCTAGAGAAGGAAATGGCAAACCATTCCAGTATCTTTGCCAAGAAAACCCCAAATGAGGTTATGAAGTGTTAGACAAGACTGAAAAACAACTCAACAGAACAACAGCAACAAAAAAGAAGTTGATTGCCAAGGTCACACAGCTGATTAAAGAAAACAGCAGAATTTGAACCCAGAACCTCTGTTTCTCTGATATTTTTTTTTTACTATAGCATACTACAATTGACTAGGTTTTCAGCTAGCTACACAGTATAATAGGTCTAAGGCAAAATTATGAAAAATGGAAGGCATGCTTTTAATCATGGATTTTGCCTTCTCTCCTCAAAGTCCCCCAGTATTTTCCTTTCATTAATTCTACTCTGGCCACCTAAAATGCTCACCTTAAGAAGGTCTCCTCCCTGTCCATCTCTAGATACATACACACACACACACATACACACACACACACACACACACAAGTAGCAAGAGTGGGTGGGAAGCTATACCTACACTAAGTTAAAACACTAACTCATGAAAATATGGAAATATAGTTTAAATATGTGCAATTCTTTTAAACATATCAGATTGCTAATGCTATCTTGGGGAGGGAGTGAGGTAAGCAAGGGAGAGAGAGAAATTTGGAACTCAAAGTCTTAAAAAAAATGTTGAAAACTATCTTTACATATATTTGGAAAAACAAAATACTACTGAAAATTTAAAAAAAACAGAATCCATGAAACACTGAAGCAAGGAGTATTAATATATTGATATTATCAATAATAGTTAACAAGTCTAAGAACTAGAAATCAAAGGGATGCCCATCAATTGGGGAAATAGCTGAACAAACTGTATAGGATTGTAATGGAATTATTGTGCTATAAGAAATGACACACAGGATGATTTCAGAAAAATTTGGAAAAACATGAACTGATTCACAGTGAAGTGTATAGAACCAAGAGAATGTTGTACATAGCAACAACAATATTGTTGGATGAAATAATGTGAATGACTTAGCTATTCTCAGTGATACAATGATCCAAGACGATCCCAAAGGACTAATAATGAAGCATGCTACCTTCCTTAGAGAAAGAACTGATATTGACTGTATGCAAATTGAAACATGCTATTTTTCACTCTTTTTTTCATTCTTTTTCTTTTATTTGATTCTTCTTGTACAAAACGATCAATATGGAAATGTTTCATATGATTGCATACATATAACCTATATCTGATTGCCCACCATCTCAGGAAGGGGGTAAGGAGGAAGGGAGAATTTGGGACTCAAAACTTTAAAAAATCCAACTAATGTTTAACAAATCATTTTAACATATAATTGGGGAGGAAATGAAATATATATTAAAAATAAGAGTTTACAAAAAAGACTATTATTGATAATGATTGCATATCCAAGTGTTAGAAGAAACACTGAAATAGCTCTACCACTGGGTAATATGAGCAAATCCCTTCCCAGATGTAATTTGGATCTCAGTTTCCTTGCCTGTAAAATGAATATATTAAATGAGAGATGGATTGTAAGCACTAAGCCCCTGACTCTACAGGAATGAGGAAAGAGAGAAGAAGCATTCTATGGTCTAAGAGGAGAAACAAATCAGCCTCCTGCTGCCTGGGAAGCTGTTTCTTTTTTATAGAATCAGATTTAGGGACCTCAAAAATGATTTAATACAATTTTTTTCATTTTAAAAATTAAGTGACTGAGGCTCAGGGAAGTTAGGTTATTTTTTTTAAAGTTATACACAGTCAGCAGGTATATATTAAGCCCTTACTGTGCCCGGTATGCTACTAAATACTTGTGGGACACAAATAAGCAAGAAAGTCAGGATTTGAATTCAGATCTTGGGAATCCAAATTCGTTGTTTTTCTACTTCCTCCCCTTCAGTTTTGGAGGTGGGGTAAAGGGGTTCTCTCTGTTGTTCTCTAGGTTTTTTGTTGCTGTTCAGTCCTTTGTGTCATGTCTGACTCTTTATATTTTCTTGGCAAAGATACTCAGGTAGCTGCCATTTCCATCTTTAGCTCATTTCACAGCTCAAGGTTAAGTGACTTGCCTATGATCACTCAGCTAGTAATTGTATGAGGCTGAATTTGAACTCAAATCTTCTTTATTCCAAGTCATCATCTATTCACTGCACCATTTAGTTGCCCAGATGCCTTTTGGAGGTGGAGGTGGGAGGGTGTGTGAGAGGGCTCTTTTATTATCATTGTTATTGTTTAATAGCTAGATACACAGTGTGAGAAAGTGTGACATAGGCAGACAGCTTCCATGGACAATCAGGTCATGAACTAGGGAAAAGGCTTATTGTATTGTGGATTTAAATATTACTTGAAGTTTTACTATAGAGATGAAATGGAGAGTCAATTAACTGCCTCTCAGGTCTGGACCTTCTCCCAGGAGGATGATACAGCCTGGAGAAAGAATGGATAGATCAATCAGTCTCAGTGAAAGTTAAACCAAGGAAGTGAAAACATTTTATGACTCCTACAGAAATGTAATAATATAATGGATTCTGAGTTCTTCATTCTCAGATTTCTCATAACACTCTGTCTGGTTATCTTCTCTGTATTTATCACTTGCCTATTAGATATTTGAATTGAAAGCCTCTCAAATTCAATAGTCCAAAATGTTCATTATTGTTCCCTCCCAAAACAACCTTATTGTTCCCTTCAAAAACAACTCTTTTTCTATTTGGGGCGTCATTGTCCTTCCAGTTACCTAAACTCAATACATCAATATCATTTTCTTTTCCTCACTTTCATTCCTTCCACATAAAAACCAATGGCTAAATTTTGTTCCAACTCCCCAATATCTTGCATTTCCCCCACTTCTTTCCAGCCCTATAACCCTTACCTTTATCCAGCTCTTCATTATCTTTTCCCTGGATTATGGTAAAGCCCCTAATTGGTGTCTCTGCCTCAAGTCTCTTTTCCACCTGGATCCATCTTGCATATAATTATCAAAATTATTTTTTTTTAATTATATATTTAAAAGGAATAAGAAGTTGTACATAATAGATATGCAGTTTCATGTGCTATCATCATTTTAAAATTATGTTATGTTATGGAAATGCTTGTTTTGTTCCATAAACTGCAAATAAAATAAATAAAATTTAAAAATAAGAAAATGATTTTTCTTACACTCAAATTTGATTATGTCACTCAATAAACTCTAGTGACCCCCTATTTCCTTCCAAATAAAATATAAACTCTTTGATTTGATAATTAAAGTCCTTTGCACCCTAACAACACCTCCCCTTCCCCTTAGACTATAAATTTAATGAGGGCAGATTGTCTTTTTTCACCTTTGCATCTTCATTTCCTAGGATGGTGAATGGCTTACATGGCATTCACTCTTTTTAGGAGTCATAACTGCACCAGTGAAAGCTCTTCCTCCATCAACACAAATTATGATCTCCTTATTCCTTAGGGCATTTGTATCAAACTCAAGCCACTAACCTATACAAAAGGATCCCTTCAGGCTGTATCTTGATTTAGAAAACTACCAATTAACATTATCTATGCTTGATTGGATTTTTATTTATTTTGTCAGATATTTCCCAATTACAGTTTAATCTGGCACTGGATTTTATATATATATGATACTTTGATACTTTTGCCTTCCAGGACAGTATTAGTGAGTTACTCTTGCCAAAACTATTGCTGCATAATAGATACTATTCTGTAGCCAAATATGACCCTCACTGAATTTATCCAGGTTGGTCTTGAGATAATGGACATGTAGTTTGTTGTTTTTGTTCATCCTTCATTTCAGAAGAGGATCAATGATATGAGGGATTGATGTCTTGATTCATGTGTGAACTGGATTTAAGTGAAGCAGAGTTTCACATTTATGAGTCTCATACTTTCTTCTCAGTTAATGAGTTCCAGTGGCAGGACAAAAGTCTAGACAAGTGACAATGACCTGACATGCAACGGATGACCATCTTTGATATCTGGCCAAGTTCTAAGTGCTCCACACCACCTGCTTCAGCCACCTTCATGGCCTTTAAAACAAATGATTTTCATCTGTTCATTCCACCAGAGAAATCTTCCCATGCTTGGGGTAGACACCTCCCTAACTCATTGATGGATCAATTACAATTCCCACGACAGGAAACTTTCCAGTTTGTCAAGATCTTTCAAAGTTTGCCTTCCTTTGGCATAGTCCAGAACAACTCAGGGTCCTTTCCATGCCATAATAGAGCATTAAAGGAGAACATGAATTGAAGTTCTCTAAACATATGCTCAGGGTTTAATTAACCTGAATAGATTTCAAGGGATCCATGAGCTTGGATGGATGAAAACAATCCCTCTTTATTTCAATATAATTGGTTTCTTTTATAATCCTTTTTTTTTATTTTAGGCATTTCAAAACAGCATTTTAATTCATCAGAATGCCAAAGGGATCCATGACATACAAAAGGTTAGGAACTTGTCATCTCCATTCTTTCTTGGTGACCCCATTAAGTCATGTTGATCTATCATCTCTATGCAGATAATCTTTCAAATCTATAGATCTAGTCATAGTCTCCAAGCTACTATTCTACCTTTCCACCAAAGTCAATAGTCCAAAATGTTCATTATTGTTCCCTCCCAAAACAACTTTATTGTTCCCTTCAAAAACAACACTATTTCTATTTGGGATATTACCGTCCTTCCAAGTTACCTAAACTCAATACATCAATAACATTCTCTATTCCTCACTTTCACTCCTTTCACATAAAAACCAATGGCTAAATTTTGCTCCATCTCTCCAATATCTTGCATTTTCCCCCTTCTTTCCAGCTCCATAACCCGTACCTTCATCCAGCTCTTCATCATCTTTTCCCTGGATTATGGTAAAGCCCCTAATTGGTCTCTCTACCTCAAGTCTCTTTTCACCTGGATCCATCTTGCATGTCAAAATTACTTTTAAAAAATTATATATTTAAAAGGAATAAGAAATTGTACATGATAGATATGCAGTTTCATGTTATATCATCACTTTAAAATTATACTATGTTATGGAAATGCTTGTTTTATTCCATAAACTGCAAATAAAACAAATAAAATTTAAAAATAAGAAAATGATTTTTCTAACACTCAAATTTGATTATGTCATTCCTTTACTCAATAAATTCTAGTGATCCCCTATTTCCTTCCAAATAAAATATAAACTCTTTCATTTGATAAAGTCCTTTACACCCTAACAAGTCTTCAACTTATCTAGTGAGATTTAGGATATATTCGTTCCTTTCATACCCTCTACACTCCAGTTAAATTGGTCTTCTAGTTTCTAATATATAGTGCTCCATCTCTAATTTCCACTGATACACACCTGTCTGAAATATATTTTCTTCTTACTTTTGCCTTTTATAATCCCTAACTTCTTTCAAGGTTCAGATCAAGTTTTGTCTCTTCCCCTACCTTCAGTTGCTACTGCTTTCCCCCCCCACTCTTCCAAGAAAATTACCTTGCATTTATTTTCAATCTTTTTTTTAATACTCCTTCTGCTATCTTGTAAGCTCCTTGGGGGCAAGAACTGTTTTGTGCTATATCTCCAGCCTGAGAATTGTGCCTTATACACAGTAAACACTTAATAAATGCTTGTGGATTGATGATACAAAGATAGGTCAAGGCTGCTGAAACAAGAGGGCAACAGCTTTAGTGTAATGGAAAGAACTTCAGACTTGACAATCAGAAAGCCTGAATTAAAGCCCCACTATGTAATTTTCACAGCTGGTAAAATTGAATAGACCATTTTATCTGTCTATGCCTTAGTTTGTAAAATGGGGATAACAATTAGAGTATTGCAAATCTTCTGTTGTAAAGAAATCTTCTGACAACCATGAAGTGCAGTGAGAAGAGTCCACATAAATCCCATCCTGCTTCAGAGGCAGGAGAGACTAAATAGATTATTTTTAGTGTTCCTGAGGAAGTGCCACGAGGGATTTCAGCATGAACTTCCCAGCTAGACTTGTCCTTCCTGTGCTTCCTGATTCCAGGTCCAATTCTTTATTCACTGTGACACTGAACTGCCCAAAGTTAAATACAAAGAACTCTAGACCGAGATGAAGTCTCTCAAGATCTGCTCCTGACCCTATTATTAAACTGCTGTGAAATTTGGGGCAAATTACCTTTTCTTTCTGGTTTAGTTCTTCCTTGGTAAAATTTGGGATTTCTTTAAAGCCTGTGTTTTCATATTCTGTGTTCTAAGATTCCTTCAAATGATTACATTCTATATTCTAAGGTCCCTTCAAGCTTTGATATTCTATATCATAAGGTACCTTCCATTTCTGATGTTCTATGACCTAAAGCTTTTCTAGCTATATTACCACTCCATGTTCTAAAGTCTCTTCAAGCTTTGATGTTTTAGGTCTTAAAATCCTTTTCAGATATAATGTTCTAGATCCCTAAGTCTCTTCTAGCTATCCCATGTTACAAGATCACTCCAAGCTTTGATGTTCTATATTCTAAGGTTCCTTCTATCTTTGATGTTCTAGGTTCTAAAATCCCTTCTAGAAATCTAGAAGTACCATCCTATGTTCTAAGGTCCCTCTAAGTTTTGATGTTTTATATCCTAAGGTTCCTTCCATCTCTGATATTCTAAGTCCTAAAGTCCCTTCTATTCTATATTTTAAGGTCTCTTCAAGCTTTGATGTTCTAGGACTTAAGGTCCTTTCCAACTCTAATGTTTTAGGACTCTCTAAGTCCCTTATAGGTATATGTACCATTCCATATTCCAAGGTCCCTTTAAGCTTTGATGTTTTATATCCTAAAGTCTCCTTCATTTCTGATATTCTAGGCCCTAAAGTTCTTTCTAATTGTTATTATCATCCCATGCTCTAAAGTCCTTCCAAGTTTTCACGTTTTATATCCTATATTCCCTTGCATCTCTGATGTTGTAGGACCTAAAATCCCTTCTAGATGTTTGTACCTTTCTGTGTTCCAAGAAACCTTCAATGGCTGACATTCTATATCCTAAGATCGTTTCAAGTTCTGATGTTCTAGTTCAATAGGTAATATCTTCTGTTCTAAGGTCTCTTCCAGCTCTGACATCCCATGGTAATATGATTTAGCATTGACTAAGCAGTTTTTGGAGGCAGCTAAGTTGTTCAGTGGGTAGAGATCTTCATGGAGGAAGAAAGACATTCACTAGCTATGTGACCTTGAACAAGTCCCTGAATCTCTGAAGAAAGAAATAGCAAATCTCTCCAATATCTTTGCCAAGAAACACAATATTGACGTGTTATGGGATCAGAATTAGTCATGACTGAACAACATGAATCAGGTTTTAGAAGGCAGAGTATCTGAGCTGAATCCATGCCGTGCCTGTATTTTTGATGCTAATTCTTTTGTTTCTTTATAGGAATTACCAACAGTCCTTTGGGCATATTTCTAGAATCCTCACCTTGAATCCCCGAGGACAGTACAAATTCAATTTGTCAAATTTTTCTGACAACTCCTGCCTTGTTAAATAGACTTGCAACCTTTGTGCTGGTTTTGATCTGAGTTTTCTGATCTCCAGAGTGGAATAGGACTTTGAAGAACCCCGGGCATTATTTTATATTCTCCTCACAATTCCCTCTTGCCCACTGTGAAAGGACATCTGAGTGGGGCTGTTGGCTGAGCATGTGACTCACACCAATATCCCTTTCTTTTTCAGCCAAACTCATTTTACCTGGTCATGAAGAGCTTCACCCAACTCTTCATTAGGACTCAATTATTTTTCTTCCAATAGAATAATCAGCCCAAACTGGCACCTCATTTAACCAGCCCTCATCCTATTGATGCTATCCTCTCTGATCTCCAATGCACAAGGATTATATTGGAAGCCTTGAGCCATAATAATAACAATACAAATAATAATAGCAAACATGTACATAATACTTGGGATAGTTAAGTGGTAAAGTAGATAGAGCACTGATCCTGGAATCAGGAAGATCTGAATTCAGATCCAACCACAGATACTTATTAGCTATTACTTTGAAGTAGATTTGAATCTGCTTTAGGGGGCTGTGCTCATAGGGAGGCTCTGTTGCCAAATTCAAGTCTTTCTAGCCTTGCCCTTTGCTTTCTTCCAGGAGGGCATTCAGTTACAATCCCAGGAGGGAAAGCATTCCCCTCTTGCTTTCTATTGAGGATACATGGGAATGCACGGCTATCTGCAGCCCATTCTTTATCAGTCTGTGCCCTGAGACCACTTCAATGAGGCATTTGATGTTCACAGCCTTTTTCATCCCATTGGGCACTTTGAAGGGACTCCGAGGAGCTGGCAGTGGGCCGTCTGCTTGGGCTGTTCATTCTTCCACAAGTGTAAAGAAGAACAGAGGGGGCTACCCGAGGGAGGTCTCAGTAACTGAGGACCCTGGGAATCTGGAGTCCCAGACATGAGGCATGGAGTGGGGGAGGTGGGACCATAGAGGAATAATTATGAGAGGATTCTAGCTTTTAGAGGTAGGAAAGACCTCAGAGATCCCCTGGTCCAATACCCTCCTTTAAAGCAGAGAAGGAAGGAAGTGCCTTAACTTCCCAAGGGACAAAAAGATGCAGGATTATGATTTGAGCACAGGTCCAAATTATGCGCTATTTCTACTATCTCACATGGAATATAGGCTACAAAGGATCTTTGATAAATCAACCCCCCCCCCATTTTACAGAAGAGAAAGCTGAGTCTTTCTTATAGATAATATGTAATTGAGCCCATGTGTTCTTTTCCCAAAATCCAGGACCCTAACCCTATACCACACTGCTTGTGGATGATTCTCAGATAGCTACTACCAGGCAAACTTCAGGCAGAATTGTGGAGAAAGTGGGGCAATCTTTGGGAAGCTCACTTCCTTTTATTTATTCATGCTGAGGTACCCCCATGTCTCTACCCCTCACTCTACCCCCTGTGCCCCACTGTAACAGGCCCGTCTCCCCCAGTGGATCTACCCACATTTCACACAGATTTTGAATCTCTTATTCTTTGTTCCACTCCCTCAGGCTCTTTGCCAGCTAATGTTTTAATAATCTTTCCCCTAAACTCCTTTTTAAATTAAATTTTACTTTTCAAAATTAACATGCCTTCATTTTCTCTATTTCCTACCTCCCCCTAT
Organism: Myrmecobius fasciatus; assembly: GCA_023553655.1. Classification (NCBI taxonomy): domain Eukaryota; kingdom Metazoa; phylum Chordata; class Mammalia; order Dasyuromorphia; family Myrmecobiidae; genus Myrmecobius; species Myrmecobius fasciatus. The sequence goes on from JAJPUD010009050.1 coordinate 24,706, forward strand.
CCCAAGGAAAAAAGAAAAAAAAAACATCCTTGTAGCAAATACTTTTTGCTAATTAAAGAAAGAACATCTGTGCTAATATGTTGGTGGGCCCTCCTTCCCCTTCCCAGGTGAGTTGCATGCATTTTAACAGGGCCTTCCAGAGATAACTCATAGGCTCCTGGACTTGGTAGCTGGAAGGGACCTCAGACATCATCTAGTATGATCCTTGTACTTCTCAGAGGATGAAATGAAGACCCAGAGGCTGCAAAATTTTCCCAAGAGCTGAGACACAAAGCCAGAGCCTCTGACTCCAAATACACATCTCTTTATACAAAGTGCTGCTGTCTCCTTACCCTATAGGGACAGTTATAATGGAGAAGAATTTCAGATGTCATAGTAAGAAATGAAGAAAGATGGTTTTGTGGCACCCTTCAAATCATATTACATAGCAACCCATTTATTCCATCTACAGTAATCCGATAGTTTGCTATATGTCCCTAAGGAAGTCCCAAGTAAACAATTTCTACTTTTTGAGCCTTGGTTCCAACCATAAAACAAGAGAGATGGGCTATGTCTCTTAAGGCTCTTTCTTGCTCAAATGTTCTACTCTCTTTTAGTCTATGGTTGTTTCCAAAGGACTGTCTATCCAAATAGTTATTTGGCCACAGGCCAAAAGACCTGACCTTCCCAAATGGTGTGTATTGAAAGGATTATTGTTTACTGTTGTTTTTTTTTTTTAACCCACAGCCATATCCAAAGGTTTTTGGGGGTACAACATCTCAGGAAACTGAGGGCGGTTATGTATAGCATTTCACTATCTTGAAGTGTAATACTAAAAATGTTGAATTCCTTTTGATAAAGATCCCCCTTCCAGGGACTGTATATATAGAGAAGGAAGGACAAGAAGACCCAGACAGAGGGAAACTTGGGTTCTGTTTATAAAAAAGAAAAGCAAGGGGAAAAGAAAAGAAGGAAATAGCTATAGAGACACTCAGAGATTTGTGAGACATTTCCAAAGGAGACCCATGGCCTTGATGTCTAAGCATAAATGCACATTTATAAGATGAACTTGAGAACATTGCAACTAGAAGCAGATTTGACTTTTTGAGTACCATTGAAGTTTGATGGCATTAGACCCATGATTACTATATGACTCTGGAGGGAAATACTTCATTCAAAACAACAGGACAGATTTTTAAAAATGAGAATGGAGAAGAGAAAAGTACCATTGTATATTAAAAAGATAAACTGATGTGATAGAAATCTAAGAAAGAAAAAGGGAAATTTTGGGGTGAAGATAATAAGGACAGAAGCAACATTGTCATTGGTATAAATTAAGCATTGGCCATCTGGAAAGAAAGAAGAAATCAATGGATTTGGGGAACAGACCAGAAATACAGAACAAGAATATGAGACAGTAATGGAGGGTAGGTTTTAGTTATCCAGACATCTCTATCTAAAGTAGAACAGCTAATAATTTCTTGATTTATCTTAATAATAATTTCATCTTTCAAAAGGAAACAGTAGTATAAGATGACATGAACTGATCTTTTTGTGTAGCTGGGTTATTGATAAGAAGCTTGATCTCAGATCTCCAAGGATCAACATGAAAGCACAATTTTGTATTATCCTTGTCTCAAAGATCCTTATTTCCTCTAAGAGTCTGGGCACATTTTGGACAGTTTTCTTGTCCATGTTTTATAGCCCTTAACTAACAAAATCTGGGAAAATGGATTGTTGTTCAGTCGTATCTTATTCTTCATGATTTCATGATTTTCTTGGCAAAGATACTGGAGAGGTCTGCTGTCTTTATCTCCAGCTCATTTTATAGATGAGGAAACTGGTAAACAATTTTAAGTGACTTTCTCAGGGTCACATAGCTGGAAGGCCAGATTTAAATTCACAAAGATGAATCTTTCTGACTCCAGGACCAGCACCACCTAAGAGCCTGAGAAGATGGATAAATAGTAGGAAAGAATAGCTAGTATTTAAATAAACATATTTATATAGCATAAATACTATTTATATAACACTTTAAGATTTGCAAAAATATTTACAAATATCTTATTTTATCTTCACAACAGTTCTGTGAGGTAGGTGCTATTATTATCCCCTTTTATAAATGAGCAAATTGAAGAAGACAGAAGTAACATGATTACCCAGGGTTATACAGCCAATAGTCTTCCTGTCTATCCACTGTCCCACCTGTCTTACAGATATATTCCTTGCACACTCACTCTAGTTCCTTACTTTTTTTTCAGTTATTCAATCTGTATTCAGACACAATCAGTTTCTTCTCTGGGTATGGATAGGATTTTTCATCCTAAGTCCTTCAGAGTAGTTGTGGATCATTGTACTACTGAGAACAGCAAAGTCATTTGCAGCTGCTATTATTTTGTACATAGTACATTTCACTTTGCTTGAGTTCATGGAGGACTTTCCAGGATTTTTTTCTGAGCATCCTGCTCATCATTTCCTGGAGAACAATAATATTCCATGACAATCATGTATCACAACTCATTCAGCCATTCCCCAATTGATGGGCATCCCCTTAGTTTCCGATGTTTTGCCCTGAGAAGAGAGCTGCTATCAATATTTATATATATATGGGTCCTTTTCTTTTTTTTAATTTTCTTTTTTTCTTTTTCCAAATATACAATTCACTATATTAATAAACAAAACTTGTTAAGAGAAAAAAAAGACAAAACAGAGACTTTTATATGGCAGTCCCAAAGATACATCTGAGTCCTGAGTCACTTAAAAGTCCAAAATATGAAGTTTACTCGCGAACAAGCACCATATGGACCTCCTGAAGATAAAAGAAATGGAATTGTTTTTCTCTGTTTCTCTAACTCTGTGTTTCCATGTCTTTGTGTATGACTATCTCTTTCATTCAGCCAAACTCCCTCTTTATCCAGTCCATTCACTTTAGGGAGAGGAAGGGGACCCAAAAAGATGTCCCTCCCTGTTCCATTTGTAAGCCTAGACTTCTAATACTATTGTTTCTTGAAGCATAACCCCTCCCTCCTCTTGACCTCTTTAGCTTTGCAGCCTTCTGATAGTCTAATGAGACAATAAGCATTTATTATGTGGCAGGCACTGTACTGATGATACAAAAAGAGACAAAAAGTCAGTCCCTCAAATAGCTAATGTGATTGGCAATATTCAAACAGTTTTGTACAGCTAAGCTGTGTACAAAATAGACTGGAGATAATCAAAGAGAAAAGACAAGGAAGATGAGGAAAGCCTTCTTGTAGAAGCTGGGAATTTAGCCAAAATTTAAAGGAAGCTGGGGAAGCTAAGAGGTAGAAACAAGGAAGAACATTTAAAGAATGAAGGACAACCAGTGAAAATGCCCAGGACTAGTTCAGGGAGCTGCAAGGTGGCCAGTGTGTTTGCACTGCAGATTACAGATCCTGATTTGTCCTGGAAACACTTGAATCCCTAGCCTGTTTAGCATAGGACTAATCAATCAACCACCATCTCCAGTTGTCCTGATCTGTATCTTGTCACTGGACCCATATGGCTCTGGAGGGCAAAGTGAAGCAGGTGACTTTGCACAGTCTCCCTCATTTAAATCCAATTCACTTGCACATTAGGGCTTCACCCCCCCCCAAAAAAAAGTAATGATCCACTTTGAGAATGAAGGGCAAACACAACAACAAAAATAATCAAACAGCCAAGCCTCAGCCTTGGATCACTCCCACCATTAGCCAACTCAGCTTCTGCACATGTATTACTGAATGAACATGAAGAAAATAATGTAACCATTCTGATTGGGTCCACCACAAATTTATGATACACAATCTCAACTGGGTCCTCACTGCTGCCAGGCAATCCTATTATCAACCCTTTCTCCTACTTTCCCCAGCAGCTTTTCCAAACCTTTTCATCCCTCCTCAAATCTCCCATGATTTCCGCTTCCCCTACTCTCTCAGCCGAGAACTTTGTTTTATATTTCATGGGAAAAAATTGAGACCATTACCAGGAACTCCCTCTTCATCTCTCCCCCATCTCTTGTCAGGTGCCTTCTGCCAGTCTCCTCTTCATCCTTGTTTGGCACAATGATGAGTAGCCTTACTCCTTGCCAAAGCAAATCCCTCTCTGTCAGTTCAAGAGGTCCTACTCCATCCATCCCATCTCCTCCAGTAGATTGCCTCTTCCAGCATCCTTATTCTTTTTCTTATTTTCAATCACTCCCTGCTCATGCCCCATTGCCTACAAACATGTCTGTTTCTCCTCAATCCAGAAAAATCCCTCACTTTCCCGATCCTTCCATCCTCATTAATTCTTATCCTGTATCTTTTCTTCCCTTTTGTAGCTAAATTCAGCAAAAAGATCTGAGCCAGGAAAGGCAAGAGTTTGGGGACAGGTAGCAAGGGAAAGGGTTTCCAAGGTGAGAGGAAGAGAAGGGGACTCGGAAGACACAGTTTGACCAGGGATGCAGACACAGGGAAGGTACAACCCAATAAGTGACTCTGACACTTGCTATGTGACTCTGGGTATGTCATATTTCTCCAGGCTTCCATTCCTTTATCTCTAAAATGGGGAATTTGGCCTCCATGATCTCTTCCTGCTGCATCTTTTGATTCCTCCCCTGAGCCAGCCTCCTTCCCAGCACCTTGGGGAGGGCAGATAGAGTGAGATTGCAGAGAACAGTCAGACTAGGAACAATGGTCTCCAGACTGCAACAGGGAAGAAAAAGTGCCCTCTCAGATGTCACCATCTGGCACACGGCCCCCGCTGCCTTGCTCTACTTACAGCCCTGTTCTCCAGTGATTTGTTTCTGTTCACTTAATCCTGGGATTCTGTGTTCAGAAAGACCAGCTGAATTGTTCAGTGTCATTTTTTGTTACATGTCAGATTCATACAATTCCAAGCTGGAAGAGACCTCAGGTCCTTGGCTTTGATGTTGAACTTTAGGTCATCCCTCTCCTGGAGCACCACGATTTTCCCCTCCTTCCTTCATCTGTTCAGTGGTTCAATAGGAAAGTATACATCTATAGCTATTCATCTATACATATATATAAATATGTATGTATATATACATATATATATGGGTGTGTATATATATGTCTATATGGCTTTTGTATGTATGTGTATATTTGTATGTATATACACACACATACTATTGCTTTCTCCAGATGGAACCTTTAACTTTTTAAGTCATAGTTTTTGTGTGTGTGTGTATATATATATGTATATATACATATATATTCATATGTACATATATATGTATGTATACATATATATGCATATATATACACACACATACATATAATGGATAATAGATGGTCAAAGCTAGAAAGAATATTAGAACACAGAAATTTGGAACTGAGAGGACTCTTAGAACACAGAATGTCAGAGCTGGGAGAGTCCTTAGAACATATTGTCAGAGATGGGAGGGGACTTAGAACATAAAATGTCAGAGCTAGGAGGGGCCTTAGAACACAAATTTGGAACTGAGAGGGACCCTAGAACAAAGAATATCAGATCTGGGAGGGCCCTTAGAACATAGAGTACCAGAGGTGGGAGGGACCTTAGAACACAGAATGTCAGAATTGGGAGGGACCTTAGAACACAGAACAATGGAAGTGAAGAAACCTTAACAGAGAATTTCAGAACTGGGAGAGACTTTGGAACAGAAGATGGCAGACTTGAGAGACATCATAGACCATAGAATGTGTGTATGTGGCAGTGGTGGTGGGAACTTTAGATCATGAAATGTCACAATTGAGAGAGACTTTAGAATACATAATATCAGAACTAAAAGGGGAACATAAAATGTTGAAGCTAGAAGGGGCCTTGGAAATCATTTAGCTCAGCCCTTTCATTTTGCAGCTAAGGAAACTGAGGCTGAGGAGTAGGAAGCAAAGAAGTGACTCACATTTCTTTGTTTTTTGTTTTTGTTTTTGTTTTGAATTCACTTTTTTCCTTTTTGGAGATTGGTCCCACAAAGCTTCTTTCTGCCTCCTAGCCACAGTCTTGTGAATTGAGTAGACCCAAATTAAAACCACGTGGATGAAATTGTTCTTAAAATACAAACAGACTGTGGCATCAAGTGGTTTGGGAGCTAATTGCAAGTGCACAGTCAATTCTCAGGTCTCCCCAAGTTCCCAAGGTTCTTGCTTGTGTCCCGCTTACTTGAGTCAGTCTATCCTACTTAACAAATACTCTCCCTTAGCCCTGGTGTTTGCTGCCACAGATTCTAAGTTACGTAAGCACATTATTGTCATTACTCCACAGGTAACTTCTCTTGCTTTCAATATGATCCCACTCCATGTCTGATATTGTTTTTAATCAGTCTTACTTGCTCCCATTTACTCAGCTGCCCACCAGCCCTCACCCACATGGTAAACAGCAGGTCAGCTTTTTAAATAGTCCCTGTTCCCTCAGTTATGCATCAGAGCTTGTCTATTAGCTCGAGCATCCTGTGGTGCCTTAGTATCCAAAGATTTTTTGATTGAAAGCCCTTGAATCCATTTTTCTCTATTTTTCTCCACTATCCCTCTTCTGCAGGGTAGATGGATGGTCAGCAATGAATGAATAGCTGTGAAAGGGGTCTCTGTTCTGAGGGAGGGGGTGAAGGAAATTGGGAAGAGAGACTAGAATACAGCAGCAGTACTTGTTGCTATGGTGATCATATTGTCAGGGCAGTAGATGGTTGGTTGATGATGGACTGGTTGTTTTGCTTTTGTGGTCCACACTTTAAGGGGAAGGATTTATATTCCTTAAGCGGGACAGGAGATATACCATAGAAATTCTCGCTCTGGCACTAGCCAAGTGATTCTGAATAAGTCACTTCATCTCCTCCAAATCTTGGTTTCTTCATCTATAAACTAATGATAATAATAATGTATCAGAATGTGAAGACCATTGGATTGAGCTCTGGAGAACCTCAGAAGCAATCCCGGCTAATTCTTCTACTTCTGTGATTTGAGACAAATCATTTTTTAGCTTCTCTGAGCCTGTTTTTTTTTTCCTTTTTAATCTGCAAAGTAAGTGGATTTAACTGTAAGGTCTCTGCCAGATCAAAATACCATAATGCTAACACATGTACTAGTCAAGAAACATTTGTTAAGTGCCCACAATGTACCAGGAACTGTGCTAAGTGCAAAGAAAGCAAAATCAGTCCCTGCTCTTAGGGAGCTACAAAAACTATGTGCTTTATAAACTTATTGTGAGAAATTGCCTTCTAAGCCACATTGTAATAAATATTATAAATTATTTTTATTATTATCCAGAAGAGGCCTTGAGGTATAATGGATAGAGACCTAACCTTAAAGTTAGTAAAACTGGGTTCAAGCATTGCCTCTGATACTTGTGGGCTATATGATTCTAGGTAAGTCACTTAATCTCTCAAGGGAAGTCATAGTTTTGGAGTGGTATATGGATCATAGATCATAGACTGCCAGAGTTAGAGCATAGAATGTCAGAGCTAGGAGTGACTGCAGAGAATAGAGTGTCAGAACTGGGAACAACCTTAGAATGCAGAATTGTCCCATCCAATTCTCTAAGATAAGATTATAGAAAGGAAGGATGTGCAAGAATGTTTGTGGCAGCCCTTTTTGTAGTGGCTAGAAACTAGAAAATGGATGCCCATCAATTGGAGAGTGGCTGAACAAATTATGGTACATGAATGTTATGGAATATTATTGTTCTATAAGAAATGACCAGCAGGATGATTTCAGAGAGGCCTGGAGAGACTTGCATGAACTGATGCTTAGTGAAATGAGCAGGACCAGGAGATCATTATACATGGCAACAACAAGATTATATGATGATCAGTTCTGATGGACATGGCTCTCTTCAACAATGAAATGCTTCAAACCAGTTCCAATTGTTCACTGAAGAAAGCCATATACACCCAGAGAGAGGGATGTGAAATGTGGACCACAACATAACATTTTCATGCTCTCTATTGATGTTTGCTTGCATTGTTTCCTTTCTCTGATTTTTTTTCTTGTAGATAAGATTTTTTCTTGCACAACAATAAGTGTGGAAATATGTATACATATATTCGATTTGTCAAGTAGTTTAACATAATTAACATGTAGTGTATTTCCTGCCATCTAGGGGAGGGGTGAGGACTGGGGGGGGGATTTATAACAGAAAGCTTTGTAAGGGTCAATGTTGAAGAACTACCTATACATATGTTTTGCAAATAAAAAGCTTTAATAAAAAATAAAGATACGATTATAGAGATCTTCTTATTTGGGGTTTCCCTATATTGATGAAATTCCAGGTCCACTTCCTATCCAGGAAGAGTTAGGTGGTTATGTAAATACAGTGCTGAATTCAAATCCAGCCTCAGACACTTCCTAGCTGAGTGACCTTGAGCAAGCCACATAGTGTCTGTCTGCCTTAGTTTCTTTGTCTGTAAAATGGGGACAATAGCACCTACCTCAGAAATTTTATGGGGATCAAGTCAGACAGCACTTAGCTTAGTATCTGGCACATGGTAGGTGGCTAATTAATGTGTATTCTTGCCTTTTCTTATTATCCACAAAGGGAAGAATTTATGCAGTATCTCAGGCCCTGATGAGGGAGAAATTTGAATCCCTAATAATAATAGCTATCTTGTCTTTAGCAAGTAAAGAGTCGTAAAACCTTTTACATATAATCTCCGAGATTCTTTACAACAACCCTGTGAATGAGGTGCTCTTATTAAATCCATCTTACAGCTAAAGAAATTGAGAGTTAGAGAGATTAAAGGATTTGTCCAGGATCTATAGCCAGATTTGAACTGGAGTCTTCTCCTCCAGCTCCATTATTGTCTAAACCTAACTGTCTTAACAAATGACCCTATGCTCTACAGAACAGAACCTACCTTAGGATAAAAGTGAAAGAGTATGGCTTCTTGTCTGTACTCTGCTCCCCTCTCTCTTCCCCACAGTAACTTCAGAAAAGACTAGAGAGCAGTTGACCATTCAATTGGGTTCAATTACAGTCAAATCTTGATGCTCCAATCCTAAAGTATTGTTTTTAAAAACCATACTCAATTTATATTAGAGCTACTTCTCATGAACAATCATGGAAATTTGGAAGGACCTAAATTACCACTGGCAACAATATATAACTTTCACATACCTCTTCTTTCATAGATGACTTAAAATGGTAGACACTATGGAACTCAATGATAAATGGTCTATTTAGATCTTGAATAAGTGGAGGGTAGAGTGAAGGTGGGCATGTTTACATATGGCAAATGTTGGCAAATGTTCAGAGCCTACCCTGGCTGTCAGGAAATTAAATAAAAACTGCATTATTTTTCATTAGAAATAAGATACTCAATAAAAAGAAAAGAGTTCCTATTCTTTTTGCCTGGCCCCATCCCTAGTATGGAGTAGGTCCTTAATAAATGCCTGTTGGCATTTATTAGCCATCTCAAAGACATCCCTGAAGTCTAGATTACCTAGAAGATCCATATCTCCCTATCTACAAGGCATAAGAGTTAGAAAACCAATCAGATACATCCATTAGAAATTTCAGCCCTCTCTATTAAACCCTAAGTCCTCCCTAGCTCTAGGGAGTTACCTTGTTTTGTTGGGCAGGCATTCCCATTTTGGACAAGGGAGAAGAAGGAAACTCTGGTATACTTTGGATGCTGTGTCTCCAGGGGGACCTCTCACAGACTCACAAATCTTCCTCCTCCTCCTGTTGTATCCCAGAGACCTCTGTGACAACCCTTCTCTGGGGGAGCTGGAGATTTCCACTGCTTGCTTTACAGGCTATAAACTGGTGGCATCCTTGACTATCTGTATATAGACTTTAGTCCATCTGTGTCATTTACCCAAACTTCTCACATCCCCAAGGATATCAGGTTAGGATTTGTGCTTTGTCTTGTGTGAGTTAAACTTTGCCTGTAAAAGCAACCAACTGTTTTTAGGGTAATTGATTGGTCCGACCCCCAGTTTGGTGTTTAAAGCCCTTCATCTCCTAGTCCCCTTCTACCTTTCTAATCTTTATCTCTTACTCCCTGCCGTGTACTCTACAACTCAATAACACTAGCTTCCCGGCTGTTCCACAAACAGGACACTCCATCTTTATGCTTAGGGAATTTCCTCTGGTCCTCCCTCATGTCTGGGAAGTTCTCCCTTCTCTGCTCTGCCTTCTGACTTCCCTGCTTCCTCTAAGTCCCAAATAAAATCTCATCTTCTAGGAAGGCTTTCTATTCCTCTTAATTCTCATGCCTTCCTTCTATTAATTATTTCTTATTTATACTATCTGTGTATGTATGTATGTATGTATGTATGTATGTATATAAGCACACATATATATATACATACACACAGACATATGTGTGTACATATACAAATAAACATATACATAATAAATAATATATGATATATCACATAACAAACTTATACATAACTATACATGTATATATTAATTAACACATGCATAAATTTATTTATACACATATTATTTATATATTCATGTATATATCTATTTATTTGTATGTTATCTCACCCATTAGATTGTAAGTTCGTTGAGATCAGGAACTATCCTTTGCCTCTTTTTGTATCCTCAGCATTTAGCTGTTTGTTTAGCTACTGTTTGATGCACAGTAGATAATTAATTGGTTGTTTGGTTGTTGTCCTTCTTTCTCAAAGGGAACCAAAATAACATCACTCTGTTAGAGTCGAGTTACACTGTGTCTGACTACAGTTAATGAGACTTCAGAATGCTCTGCCACAAGTCCGACACAAAAAGTCCCTGTGAACATTTGGGGTGGATTCTCTAACTTTGCACATCTCATATTTCTTCTGAACTAATCCACTTCTGTTTTTCTCACAGAGCACAGCACCTTCTCTGCCGAGGGCACGCCATGCTGGGCAGTCCTGTGCCAGTGTCTCCCCAAGACATACAATCTTCTCTAAAATTCTTGAGAGACCTTGAGAGTGTCCTTCTATCAACATTTCTGATCACCTTGTGAGCGCTTCTGAGTTCTCCATTAAATAGTTTTTTGGGTAAGTGTACATTCGATCAATGTGGCCAGCCCAACGGAGGTGCCTTCTCTGCAGTAGAGTTGAAATGCTTGGCAGTTTAGTTGGAGAAAGGACCTTAGGGTCTTATCCTGCAGGTGATCTTCAGAATCTTCCTAAGACAATTCAGATAGAAGAGATTAAGTTTCCTGGCATAGAGCTGGTAGACTGTCCAGGGATACAACAATGAGTTTAGCAGAACAGCTCTGTAGACCTTCAGTTTGGTAGTGAGTCTTTTCTCCCACACTTTCCTTTGGAGCATTCTAAACACTGAGCCAACTCTGGCAATGCTTGTATCAATCTCATTGTCAATGGGGACATCCCTGGGAAGTATACTGCCAAGAAAAGGTGATTAATAAATGTTTACTGACTAACTATTCTGTGATAACCTTTATAATCAAACCCATTGAAGCAGACTTGGACACACACACACACATACACACACACAATATGTCAGGATTTGATGAGAGTGGGAGTGGAATATTTGTCAGGGGAATCTTCTCACCAATTTGAAGGGGTTATTCCTAGATGGCAGAGAGATAGAGCATTGGACTGGGAGTCAGGAAGAACTGAGTTCAATCTGACCTCAGATATTTACTAGCTGTGTGGCCCTGAGCAAGTCACTTAATGCTGTTTGCCTCAGTTTCCTTATCTGTAAAATGAAGACAATAGCAACTATGTCTTAGAGTTGGTATGAGGATAATAAAATATTTGTAAAGTGCTCTGTAAACCTTTAATATCTATGTGTTAGTTATTATTGTTGTCTTTTTGGCTTCCTTTCAGTCCCAACTAAAGTCCTTCTCTCTATAGAAAACCTCTTCTAACCCCATTTAATTCTCTGTTTTGCTTCTTTTAATTAATTCCTATTTATCCTATATTTAGCTTGTTTTGTATAAAATTGTTTGCATGTTTTCTCCCCCATTAGATTGTAATCTCATTGAGGGCATTTTTTTTAATCCTCACCATTTGGCCCTGTACCTGGTGCATAAAAGGTGCTTAATAAATGTTTATTGGCTGATTGATTGTAGTGGACATTATTATTATGGGATGTGAAGTACCTCTCCATAGATAATACGGTATACCCATTATCTACTGTATTTATTGAGAGGAAAAGGGGATGGCTTCTGATTGGGCTGCAGGCTCCTCCCAACAAGGTTTGTTAGCTAGTATTCTCTTGGGTGGCTCTCTTTTCACTGGCTTATAAATGAAAGTGAGAGACCATATTCAGTCTTGTTTGCCTTATTTGCTTTTTCTTTATATAGAGGACATACCAGAAGCACTGTGGAGGGGATTTGCTTTTTCTTCTAACAAAATAGTGTTTGTAAAGCACTTATCATGGTGCCTAGCACACAGTAGGCACTAGTTAAATGTTGTTACTGTTAGTGTTTTTGTAATTATCTTGAAGAAGTAGGATTATGGGAAAATTGTATATTCATGGAGGGACTCTTTTGCTCCAAGAATTGGAAATGTATGCCTCTAGTGGAGAAGGACATGAGATTTCTGTGTTTGTAGTCAGCTTTTCCCCAGAGTTGAGTTTCTAACTGAATAAAAGAAAACTAGGTTGTATGCAGACTTTTATTCTTCCTAAGCAAGCAGACAAGCATGGGAGCAACAGTTAGAACTGAGCTCAGGATGGGCTTCAGGCAGCAAGGGTTCTAAAGACAAAAACCACAAGTCAGGGAGTGAGGAGGGCAGGTAACTAACTATAGTGGTCTGATTAGGATTGGGCATTGATCCCCTGAAATGAGCTGTTCCTCAGAAGTCTTGTTGTGGTCTAATGAGGTTCAGCCACTGGGCTAGACTGTTTTTAAAGATTACAATCTGGATATAGATCCCATCATTGATTGAGGGTTGACACAAGCCAGTCTGAGTTGATTCTGTAGTCTCTGGGACAACAGAGAGAGTTCTGGATTCAATAAGTGAACACTGCAAAGGATTTCTGATATATCAGCTTAAAGGATGCTCAGTTTGCCTCCTATTGGTCTCTTCTGCATAACAGGGGAGCTCGAATAAATCAAGGTAGCTAGTAAAATCATTAATCATTCCATTTTCACAGAAAAAAAAACTTTCAGAGCTCAGGTCAGAGACAGGAGACCTGAGAATGGGCTTTCCCGGCCCCACAGATGGCAGCATCTGGGTCATTGAGAGAATTCCAGCAAAAAAGCACATGGTACAAATGAATGTGTACTTAGCCACATGGCCCAAGAGGGTAGTGATTTACAATGTTCATGAAGTTCCTGTGGGTATGTCCTATATAAAGAAAGGGAATTTTGATTTCTTCCATACTGTTTTCTCAGAGTCAAACCTCCTAGTCAGAGAAGGAAGATTTTCTGGGTATTGCCAGCTCAGAACTTGCCTCATTAATATGGACCTACATTAATTAATTGATTAAAAGCCCCCAAGTTCAAGAGCTTGGGAATAAGAGCTTCTAGTAGAGAAAGGGAGTTTCTGAAGAGTGCTCCTCTTGGAGGAAAAATAACATCTGTCCATATTTCTTTTTGGAGAGCAAAGATATAAAACAAAGTAGAAAGGGAGGGAGCAAAATTGGAACCATGATACCCTCCTCCATTATAGTGGACTATTTTGACAGTACAGGTTCAACAGGATTGGTATTATTTAGCAGTCCTTAAAGTATGCTTTCCCTTTTGGGAACATAGAGGGTGCTACAAGTTTTAGGGCATGGTATAGAATTCAGAAGGAAGGGAGAATCTCCTAGATTATAAAAATATCACTCCAATACATGTGGGCTCTTAAATGACTTTATTTATTTCTGTATCTATTTATGGGTTTGTTGAGCTTTGTATTTCTTGTATTTTGAGTCTGAAATGAAGAGTAACCTAGCCAAAAAACATTTATTACTTAGAGAGCTTGTATAGAAGCTGGGGACCAACTTTATCACCATTGGAGAAAACCTAGACCTGAACTGTACTTAAACTTATATTTAGAGATTTCTTCAGTTAAGCCTCCCCATAAGGGCATCATCAACCAAAGAGATTTTTTTTTAACTTTGTTATCTTTAATGAAATGACTTTGGAAATATAGTGCATCTCTATGATACCAACACAACAGTTTTTTGGAGCCAGAGTAGAATACACAGAATAACATCTATAATTTGTTTTAAATGTCAACATGTCAAGTAGCAATTTATTCCATGGCAAAAAAAATAATGAAAGTAACCATCAAACAACAGAGACCCATAGCTTCAGGCAAGGCAATCCCAGGGCTGGGTCAGCACTCAGAATGTTACCCAATACGCGTGAGTACAGAACTTGAGTTAGTTCTGGGCCATGTATTAGGATTAGGTATTGTTATAGAGAGGAAGCTAGGTGATATAATGGATAGAGCATCAAGCATGGAATCAGGAAGACTTGAGTTCAAATCTGGATCAGACACTTACTAGCTTTCTGATCCTGGGCAAGTCATTTAATCTGGTTTGCTTAGTTTCAGATAGATAAAAATAGAAAGCAACTATTAAAGTGGTTACAATAGTCAAGACATTGCTAAACCCAGTGGATGTTGGTAGTAGAATATAAGCTCCTTGAGGTCTGGGAATACCATTTCTGGTGCATTGTAAGTGCTTAATAAATTCTTGTTAAATAAATGACATTAATTTTTTTGGTACTGAGAAAGAATGAGAAGATCATATCCAGGCCATGGAAGGAATTCTAAGCATTATTTAGTTCAAACCCTTCAATTTATACATAGGGAAAAGGAGGCCAAGTGAAATTGTGATTATCCCCAAATCACTCAGAAGTCATAAGAACATATGAAATCCCTAAGGTGGAATTTCGAGAAATATTTGAAACACATCAGTAGGTTTTAATTTATTTAATAAAGTAAAGGCCCTTACTTTAAGCAATGTGCTTTTGTTAATTGATAATCCATATAAGAAGATTAAAATTATTTTTATGATTGGGGCATTTCTCAATCCCACCTCAGGCCCGAATTCCCAGACTAAGTCCTTTTTAGTAAGTAGGAAGTTGAAAGATGGTTCAATTCTGACACTGGATTTATTCTGAAGTTCTTTCCACAAAGCAGAATTAGAAGAGTTTCATTTAGGTTTCTTTGAAACACTTCTTTGCATAAGTGATCACGTCTGACACATCCCTATGGAAGCCAAGAAATGTAGGGCTATTCTTGTGAAACACTTTTTTTTTTTCCTGTCAAGTGAGTGGGGACTACACTGTGGCTAGTTAACAGATGTCTGAGTTGTAGAGATGTTAGAATCGGAGGGAAAATCAAGTAGTCTTAATTAAATTCAATGAGGAATCTTTTTTTCAGAGACTCTTGTCAACAAATGGGCAGGAGTACTTTATAAATAT
This sequence comes from Myrmecobius fasciatus, assembly GCA_023553655.1. Lineage (NCBI taxonomy): Eukaryota > Metazoa > Chordata > Mammalia > Dasyuromorphia > Myrmecobiidae > Myrmecobius > Myrmecobius fasciatus. Next base: position 39,995 of record JAJPUD010009050.1, read on the forward strand.
TCTCACCCTCTTGAAGCATCTCTTTCATTCAAGAAAACTGAGAATATATCTACATAGTAGCTTACTTAAACTTCCACTATGCTAAGAATGACTTGCCACTTTCTACCAAACAGTTTAAAATATTACAAAAGAAAATTTTATTAAAAAGTGGAAAACAAAAAACCTTTTTATTAGTGTCATAGTCTCAAAGATGTATGGAAATCTCCAGTCATGGTCCTTAATATTAGAAGCATCTCCAACTCCTACATACCATCAAGATTTGTCTGGGCTTGCTAAGCTATTCTAGTCAAATTCGGGGGAATGATATATCCCCCAGTGTCCCCTCAAGACTGGTCCTCTCCCTAATTCTCTTAGCTAGTCCTTCTCTGTCTTCTCTTCTCTCTCCTTCTCTAGTTCCCTGCATCACCTATCACTGTGTATACTTTCCTTCAAACATCATTTATTCTCTTCAGATCCTCCAATGGGAGAGAAGAAAAGAAAAGGAGAAAATATTCTTGTACTTTCAAAAAGAAGAAGTCACACCCTGAGTTCTGTTCAAATATAGACTCATTCAACTAATATATCTGGTGTGACCACATGAAAAGTAAAATGATATAGACTATCAGGGTCCTCATGAATTTCCCTTTCCTTCCCTTTCTTTCCTTCTTTTCCTTTCCCTTCTCTTCCCTTTTGAAAGGAGATTGAAATGGAAAAACATAAAAATTAAGATAGACATCATGTAGTTCTCCACTGTTCCTCTCTTCCAGATAAAGCCAATAAATGATCAGCTGAAATAACTGAATCAAGAAACTCAGACTCTATGATATTACAGGCAAATTAGAGGAACATAGGATAGTTTACCTCTCAGACTTGTGGAGAAGGAAGGAATTTGTGTTCAAAGAAGAACTGGAACTCTTAATTGAACACCAGATAGATAATTTTGATTATATTAAGTTAAAAAGTTTTTGTACAAACAAAACTAATGCAGACAAGATTAGGAGGGAAGCAATAAATTGGGAAATCATCTTTACATTTATGGGTTCTGATAAAGGCCTCATTTCTAAAATATATAGAGAATTGACTCATATTTATAAGAATTCAAGCAACTCTCCAATCGATAAATGGTCAAAGGATATGAACAGACAATTTTCAGATGATGAAATTAAAACTATTTCTAGTCATATGAAAAGGTGCTCCAAATCACTATTGATCAAAGAAATGCAAATTAAGACAACTCTGAGATACCACTACACACCTGTCAGATTGCCTAAGATGACAGGAAAAGATAATGCCGAATGTTGGAGGGGATGTGGGAAAACTGGGACACTGATACATTGTTGGTGGAGTTGTGAACTGATTCAACAATTCTGGAGAGCAATTTGGAACTATGTCCAAAGGGCTATCAAACTGCGCATGTCCTTTGACTTAGCAGTGTTTCTATTGGGTCTATATCCCAAAGAGACTATAAAGGAGGGAAAGGGCCCCATGTATACAGAAATGTTTGTGGTAGCCCTTTTTGTAGTGGCTAGAAACTGGAAAATGAATGTATGCCCATCAATTAGAGAATGGTTGAATAAACTATCGTATATGAATGTCATGGAATATTATTGTTCTGTAAGAAACAACCAGCAGGATGATTTCAGAAAGGCCTGGAGAGACTTACATGAACTGATGTTGAGTGAAATGAGCAGAACCAGGAGATCATTATACACAGCAACAATAAGACTATATGATGATCAATTCTGCTGGACTTGGTTCTCTTCAACAATAAGATGTTTCAAACCAGTTCCACTTGTTCAGTGATGAAGAAAGCCATATACACCCAGGGAGAGGCCTGTGTGATCTGAGTCTGGACCACAACATAGCATTTTCATGCTCTCTATTGATGTTTGCTTGCATTTTGTTTTCCTTTCTCAGTTTTTTTTCTTGTAGATCTGATTTTTCTTGTACAGCAAGATGACTATATAAATATGTATACACATATTCAATTTGTCAAGTATTTTAACACAATTAATATGTATTAGACTTCCTTCCATCAGGGAAGGGAATGAGGGGAAGGAGGGAAAATTTGTAACAGAAAGTTTTGCAAGGGTCAATGTTGAAAAATTACCTATGCATATGTTTTGCAAATAAAAAGCTTAAAAAAAAACTCAGACTCTAGAGAAAAGTCTAGGAGACCAGATGAGTGCAAACTCTTTACAAATGAATTTGGGACAACAGTAGATTTTGTCACAGTGAGGACAGCAAATAGAGTTATGTATTTGAACCTAAACTCCATCTTTATTTTTTATTAAAGCTTTTTTTAAGCTTTTTTAAACAGAAAATGCCATCTGCATCCAAACAAAGAACTATGGAGATTGAATGTAAATCAAAACATGCCATGTTCACTTTTTCTGCTGTTGTTTTTCCCCCCCACTCCCATGGTTTTTCTCTTTTGTTCTGATTTTTCTCTCCCAGCATGATTCATAAAGTAATGTATATTCCCAACATATTCATAAAGCAATGTGTTAAAAATTTTTAAAAAATTAAAAGAAGAAAGGAGAGAAAAAAGAAAAATATGGCTTCCAGATCTAGTACAGGCATCTATGAATAAATGGTTGTTGTCCTTTTTTCTCAAAGAAGACCAAAATGACATCACTATGTTAGAGTCAAATTGTTGCGTCTTGTTATGGCTGGTCAGACCAATATGAGCTCAGAATGCTCTGCCACAGGACCGACACAAATAATCCATTTGAACATTTGGAGTAGCTTCTTTGATTTTGAACATCTCATGTTTCTTTTGGGCTAATTCAATTCTATTTTACTCATGGAGCACAGCACCTTCTCTGATGAGGGCACGCCATGCTGAGAGGTCCTGTGCCAGTGTCTCCCATGTCATAAATCAATTCTAAAGTTCTTAAGAGATTCCTTGAGAGTGTCCTTGTATTGCTTTTTTCTGATTACCTTGTGAGCGCTTACCCTGTGTGAGTTCTCCATTATATATATATATATATATATATATATATATATATATATATATATATATCGGCAAGTGTCCATTTGGCATTCAAACAATATGTCAGCCCAATGGAGTGTGCTGTCTGTATTAAAGTTGCAAAGTACCTCAATGTCTGGTACCTTATCCTGCCAGGTGATCTTCAGGATCTTCCTAAGACAATTCAAATGGAAGCTATTCCATTTCCTAGCATGGCGCTAGTATACTGTCCTGATTTTATAAGTATACAACAAAGAGATCAGCACATAATTTTTGTTTGCAGATGACTGTGCACTCAATGCAGCCTCAGAAGCTGAGATGCAACAAAATATGGATCAATTCTCTGCTGCTTGTGTTAATTTTGGCCTACCAATTACCACTAAGAAAACACAGATCCCCCATCAGCCAGCACTACACCATCCATATGTGAAATCATCAGTTACAGTAAATGGTGAAGTTTTGAATGCTGTGCATAAGTTCTCTTACCTTGGCAGTATACTTTCATTGATAATGAAACTGCCACACATATTGCCAGAGCTAGCTCAGTGTTTGGGAGGCTCTGAAGGAAAGCGTGGGTGAGGAGAGGTATTAGACCGACTGCCAAAATGAAGGTCGGCAGAGCGGTTTTGCCGACCACACTGTTGTATGAATAAATACTGCAAAATGAAGGGAAGTGATCCAACACTAAATCAGACAGAGTACCCCGTGAAATTTAGGAATACAGAGCCACAACATACTGTTCCTAAGTTGTTTAAACATGAATGAGAATTACAAGAACAGAATTTATGTTCTGTACAACAAAAATAACAAATAGAATAGGAAAACTGGAATTTGCAATGGCAAAGAAACAAGAGAAAACAATATATAAAAAGTGCAAATACATAGGAGAGAAGGAAAACCTACAGGAGATGCAAAAAGCAAAAACATTAAAAGAAAATATGTTCCCAAGCATAGATCAAGCACAGAGACTATCTAAGGATTATAGGTCTCTTGGAAGATTATGACAAGACAAAAAACCTTAACATAATAACAAAGGAATAGAAGAGAACTTCCTCAACCTATAAAAGGAAATTCCAAAAGAAAGTATTCACAGATTATCTCCACTCACATATACACACAAAACAGAAGACCTCAAACTCCAAGGCAAAAAATGGTAAAATTCTACAGGTTAATTCAGAAAAAAAACAAGTTCTGTAAACTAGCAGGAGAAAAATCATCAAATACCAGGAAATGAACATTTGAGCATTGTAAAATTATTCTGTACCCAGTAGAAAAAGGAGGAAATGGAATAATACGTTCCAAAGAGAAATGGAGATCAGGATGCAGCCCGGGATGACCTATCCTCCAAATCTGAGCTTAACCATCCAGGACAAAGGATGGGCATTCAATAATAAAGAAGAGTTAGACTTTTTTTTTAAAGAAAACTAGAATTTGAAGAGATTATTTGCTTCTACCCCAAATAGTAGAATTGCAGTAAGAGTGGATAAATATAGTGGATAAATTTTTCATTTTATAGAGAAAATGAGAGATACAGTAAGAAAAGGCACAGAAGAAGACATCAGTGAAAGTAAAAATCTGGTAGAGGTAATAGTGTAGGAGTGGACAAGAGACATTATGAACCCTGCCTATTTACATTAAATTTTTTTTTTGAGAATAAATCAAAGAGAGTTGAGGAATCAAGGGCTAGCAAAGGGGGAAGATGACATTTTAAACAATTAGTATTATTCTAAGAGTGAAACATAAAAGAAAAGGGGATTCCATGGAATAAGCCCTCTAAGACAGTAACAGATAGCACCTAAAAGGTAGAACCTAGAATGCATATTTTAGAAACACTGTATAAGGAATAGTTATTTATAAAAAGATTACTATGTTCTAGGCACTGTGCTATGCACTTTACAATTATTTCCTCATTTGATCCTCACAACCACCCTGGGACATAGGTGCTAAATCTCTATTTTACAGATGAGGAAATTGAGGGAAATTGAAATTAAGTGATTTACCCCAGGTCACATGGCTAATATCTGAGACTGGATTTGAACTCGTTTTCCTGACTTTAGGCTCAGCATTCTATTCACTCAACCATCAGGAACCATCACAAACATCTTAATTGCCTTTCATGCAGCTTTAAGGCTGTTTTCAGATTTAAATTTATCCTCCACTTATATTACTATTCTTCCATCTGGCAGAGTTTCAAATGAACAGGTTGGCTACACTGATTAGTCATTCAGCTAAGTTTCTTTGAAAGTGTAGACAGTATGCCAATGGTAGAAGAGAAGAAAATCTGAAGAGATTATTTCTTTCTAAAGGTTAGTTTCTAAATAAACATTGTCTAAAAATGAAATCACATATGTAATTTCCCTTTAAGTATATTACATAATATACTTAATATAATCACTAACTTGTCATTAATCAGTAGAAAACTATTCTTTTTTATTAATTGGTTAAGTGACTAAAATTTTAAAAAATTAATTTCTGTTATTCAGCAAAAGAAATTGTGAAATTCACCTATAATTTTTCTGCCACTTATTTGGTGAATAAGCATTTTTACTTTATTCTCGTTTTGAATCAAAACACAGAAATAATCTCAACATAAAATAAAATTCAAGACTGTATTTGTCTGATGTTGAGCCAAATGTTAAAAGCTTTTGTTTAAATAAAAAATACAACATAGAAATTAAGTTTACATATGATTATTATATCATTTTAAATATCTTCCAAGTTGTAACTTATTTCACTAAAATGTTTGTATTCAATAAAATTTACAAAATGAAGAAATTTAATATGATGAAAATGTGTAGATATTGGTAAACACATGAGGTCTCAGGATTACTTCTTTTAATTCTTACAGAATGTCACACACAGAATGTCTTACATAATGATATTCATCATTATTTTGTAACTACTTTTATAATTTTTTATTTGGAGCCATAATCATAGGTAGAATACAACTTTATCTTTTATTCTTCTATAATGTACATTTTAATTTGGAACTTTTGAGGGACAAAAGTCATCTTTGTAGCTATTACAAGCATTTAAGGAATAAATTTAAAGTGGTATTAGTAGTAGTATATTAAATTACCATAAGGTTAACAATGCATTTTAATTCATTTGTTTCTTTTTTTTGTTTAAAGGGTTTGTGTAACAAAAACACTGCAAACCACAAGACTAAAGGATACTCTAAGATTTCTTTTAGCTCTAAATCTTCTAAGCCACAATATTAAGTAAAAGACATGATTGGTTCTTTTTCTGGGGATGGATAGCATTTTTCATCGTATTACTGGGAAGAGCTAAGCTATTTACAATTGATCATCTTACAATATTGTTCTTATAGTGTACAATGCATTCCTTGTTCTATTCATTTCAGATTTTTCTGAGAGCACCCTGTTCATCATTTTTTATAGCACAATCATATACCATGACTTGTTCAGAATTTCCATAACTGATTCCTTCAGTTTCCAAATCTTTGTTACCAGAAAAGAGCTGCTATAAATATTTTTGTATATATAAGTCCTCCTCCTTTTTGAAAAAATCTTTTTTTTGTGATACACATCTACTTGTGGTATCGCTAGATCAAAAGCAATGCATGGTTTTATAAGTATTTGGACATAGTTCCCAATTGTTCATAGTTGAATCAGGTCCAACTCCTCTAGTAATGCTTTAGTGCCTCAATTTTCCCACATCTTCTCCAACATTTATGATTTTTTTAAACCCATTGGCCAATCTAGTAGATGTGAACCTCACCTTATTTTAACCTATATTTCTCTAATCAAGAGTGATTTGAAGAAAAAAAAAGTGATTTAGAGCATTTTTTACAGATGGCTAAAGACAGCTTTGATTACTTCATCTGAAAACTATTTACCTTTTTTTGATCATTTATTAATTGGGAAAAGGCTCTTATTCCCATTAATTTAACTCATTTCTCTATATAGTTGAAAAATGAGGCCTTTGTCAAAGAAATTTGCTTTAATTTTTTCCCCACAATTACCATTGCTAACTGTATTTTCCCCAATTCTATTCTCTTTCTCCATTTACCCTTTTCCCCTTCAGAAGTGTTTTGTTTCTGACCACTGCCTCTTCCAATACTGCTCTTCTATAAGTACCCTCCCCCTTCTCTTATCCCTTTTCCTCCTACTTTTTTATAGGGTAAGTTTCTATACCCAATTAAGTGTGCATCTTAGTCCCTCTTTGAACCAATTTTGATGAGAGTAAGGTTCCCCACCACCTCCCCCAATTTCCCCTCCACTATAAAAGATTTTTTTGTCCCTTTTTTTGTCAGATAATTTACCCCATTCTACCTCTACCTCTTCTCAGCTCCCAATGCATTTCTCCTAACCCATAATTATATATTTTTAGATATCATCTTCAATAAATTCATGTTCTCTATCCATATATATACTCCTCTAACTGCCCCAGTTAGAATGTTCTTATAAGTTACAAGCATCATCTTTCGGTGTAGGAATGCAAACACTTCAACCCTATTAAATCCTTTATGATTTTCCTTTCCTGTCTACCCCACCATGTTCTTCTGAATCTTGTATCTGAAAGTCAAATCTTTTATTCAGCTCTGGTCTTTCAATAGGAATTACCTCAAATCTTTAATTTCATTAAATGTTCATCTTTTCCCCTGAAGTAGCAAGACATAATCAGTTTTGCTGAGTATGTTGTTCTTGGTTATAATTCTAACTCTTTCCACCTCCAGAAAAATCATAATATAAGCCCTCTAATCCTTTAATGTGGAAGCTGCTAATTATTGTTTTATTCTGAGCATAGCTTCATGATATTTGAATTATTTCTTTTTGGCTGCCTACAACATCTTCTTCTTGACCTAGAAGCTCTAGAACCTGGCCATAATATTCCTGGGATTCTTCACCCTAGGATCTCCCCAGGAAGCAATAAGCAGAATCCCTCAGCTTCTATTCTAGTCTCTGGATCTAAAACACCAGGGCAGTTTTCCTTGATAATTTCTTGAAAGATGATGTCTAGGCTCTTTTTTTAAATCATGGCTTTCAGGAAGTTCAACAATTAAAAAATTCTCTCTCCTGGATCTATTTTCTAGGTTAGCTGTTCTTCCAATGATACACTTCACATCACATTCTGTTCAATTTTTTCATTCTTTTGCTTTTGTTCTACTGCTTCCCAATGTCTCAGAGAGCCACCAAACCTTATTCAACTCTAGTTTTCAGGGAATTATTTTCTTCAGTGAGTCCATGCACTTCTCCTTCCACTTGGCCAATTCTAGTCCTTAAGGAGTTCTTCTCTTCAATGAATTTTTGTATATATTTTTCCACTTGACCAATTCCATTTGACCAAACTGTATGACTTGAATCCAAGTATATTCAAAGCAACAAAGTCAAAAATCTCTTTCAAACCAGTTATTCTTGGCCTCACTATCTATAGGCTGAGAGCTCCAAAAGCTGCAGCTGTTGCTGATGATTCAATCACTCCCATGGCCTATTCCTGTGTCTGTACTGCTGTGGCCTATACTGAATGTGCTTCCCTCTTGCCCCAGAGTGACAGACCTTTCCTTACAATCTTATAAGGTGCCTTCTGCTGGAAAATTATTCCACTCCTTCCTTTTGTGGGTTCTGCTGCTCTAGATTTCTTAAGGGGGCATTATTTAAAGCTATTCAGAGGCATTTGGGAGAGAGCCAAGGCAAGTTCTTCACTTTTCCCCACCATCTTGACTCCCCATGAGAGCTTTGAAAGAAAGATATTTCTCTACGCTGGTTTTGAAAGACACACTTGTGATTCCAGACTCTAAGGAGAGATCCCTGGAAAGATGTTTTTAAAAAGACTTTGGGAAGTGGCAGACACAAAGGGCCTGCTCCTCAATATATCCCTGATTTTTTACTTGCCTTTCTAAAGACTTTGGGGAATTTTCTGTTGATTGAGATTAGTGTCTTTCTCTTGGTTGTACTGAATTTGTTGCTCTCAATGGGAGAAATCACTCAGTTTGTATTCTTTGCTCTATTTTAGGCTATAACTTCTCCAATTTCTGTTTGCTATCTGCTTGGATAAGTGTCTTTATTTGCTGTTTGCTATTTATGATAGTCTTTTGTATAACTAGCATTTGGTGGGAAGTCAAGCCTATAAGTCTGGGATTGTTCCTTTCCATTTAGTATTCTTTCCTTAAAGTTAGTGCCTTCCCATTGAGATCAACTCCAATTTGTTGCATATTGTCTCCTTCATTATATTGGAAGTTCCTGGAGGATAGGGACTATTTTTATTTTCTTTATAGCTTTAGTCCTTAGCACAGTATCTAACACATGAGAAGGTAGTTAACAAATGGTTGCTGACGACTTGACAAGGGATAGTAACCAGGGAAACTAACTACTCTGTTGCTTTTGAATCTAAGAAAATCATTCCTCTAGACCAGAATTGTTGGGGAGGAGGGGTAAGTGGCAAACAGATATAATTGTAGTCTGGCAACTTTTTTCTAAGAGAAAAACAGAGTAGTCATCTTCATGCTTGCTCATTCTCATTTCTTGCTCCCCTCAAGGCAGAAAGTAAAGGTTCCCTAGAAGAAGGGAAGGCAAAATTTAAGAGATATCTATTAATGACTCTCTGTGAGTCACATTTAGACAAGCCAGGTAGAAAAAACATATCTCACACAGACAACACACACCTAACATGATATTTTGATAATTATATCTCACTCTAATCGGTTTCCCTTGTAATCTTGTGCATTTTATTTTGCACCTTTAAAAGCATAATTTTGAGAAAGGACAAAAATAAGATTAAGAATTTCTGATCTAGTTCAATGGCTTCACTCTGTAAATCAAGAAATCAAGACCTAGAAATATTAAGTGACTCTCTGAAGGTCACAAAAGTAAGAAGAAGAAAGATTTGTAAAACAGCTATTATGTATGATATACTGTGTGTACAAAGTCCTATCTGAGATTTTCTTTAGTCAGTCAATAAATAAGTATTAAGTATCTATTATGTGCTGAGTACAAAAAAAGACAAAATACAGTTCCTGCCCTCAAGAAGCTTGCAATCTAATGGGAGAAGACATCATATAAAAGGAAGATAAACAAGAACATTGAGACATAAGTTAATAGGTGAGGGCATGAGGAGGTGTAGGAGAAGTCCAAATAAGTCTACCTTTTTAGACTTTGGAGAAAAACAAAGATGAAGATGCACCAATGCAGAGAGTCATTTGGTGGAATTGTGAACAGATCCAACCATTTTGGAGAGCAATTTGGAACTATGCCCAAAGAATTATCAAACTGTGCATACCCTTTGACCCAGCAGTGTTTCTACTGGGCTTGTATCCCAAAGAGATCTTAAAGGAGGGAAAGGGACCCACATGTGCAAAAATGTTTGTGGCAGCCCTTTTTGTAGTGGCAAGAAACAGGAAACTGGATGGATGCCCATCAATTGGAGAATGGCTGAATAAATTATGGTATTTGAATTGCATGGAATGTTATTGTTCTGTAAGAAAAGACCAACAGGACGATTTCAGAGAGGTCTGGAGAGATTTGCATTAATTGATACTAAGTGAAGTGAGCAGAACCAGGAGATCATTGTACACAGTAACAACAAGATTATATGATGATCAATTCTGATAGTTGTGGCTCTCTTCAACAATGAGATGATTCAGACCAGTTCCAATGATCTTGTGATGAAGTGAGCCATCTACACCCAGAGAGAGGACTGTGGGAACTGAGTGTGGTTCACAACATAAAATTTTCCTTTTTGTTGTTGTTTGCTTGCATTTTATTTTCTTTCTCATTTTTTTTCTGGTTTGATTCGGTTTTTCTTGCGCAGCAAGATAATTGTATAAATATGTATACATATATTGGATTTAACATATATTTCTACCATGTTTAACATATATTACTGGATTACTTGCCATCTAGGGAAGGGTGTAGGGGAAAGGGGAGAAATTGGAACACAAGGTTTTACAAAGAAAATAAAAAATAAAAAGCTTTTTTTGAAAATAAAAATTGTTTTGAAAAATAAAAAGCTTTAATTTAAAAAAATGTAGAAATGGCTAACATAGAAGCCTTCTTTAAATGAAGATTCAAGGAACAATTCTCTTATCTCCACCTTCCAACAGAGGGATGAAGGAAGGGGCCCCAGGAATAGAAGATACTGATAAGATGAGGTTACAGAAAGGAATCCTAAGAGGAACAGCCCAAAGGGAATCAATCATAAGAGGATGGAGAAGAGGGAGTATAGACCAGATATGGAGACAATCTATTTTTAAAAAAAAAACCATGAAGGCAAGAGATGGAATATCATGAGCAGGGAGCAACTGGACTATGCTTGGAGGAGAGTCCCCATTACTCACTTGCTCTCTAGGCAAATCACTTAATCTCCTATGAGTGTGTACTCCAGGGTTGTTGGGAGGGACAAAAGAGATGACATTTGTAGAAGGCTTTAAACTGAAGAAAGCTAAGCTATTTTGATGGAGATTAATTATTAGAAGCTCAGCTTCAAGCAGAAGATAATACACTATAATGTCCCATGGGAGAACAATTTTTTTTTGCTTGATATTGTACATTTAGTATTAGAATGTTTGGCTGCTGAGAACATGATATGGCTCCAGTTTGGGTGGAGTTGCTAACACTTTTAAAAATGAGGACATCATTCAAAATAATTTTGTGCAATGGGCTAGGTTAAGGATAGGACAAAGTTCAACAGGAACAACTAAAAAATAGTATAGGAATGAACCAAAACTTTCTGACTGAGTTCTCTCACTCCAGGATCTTCTCTCCCCCTCCCCAAACAAACCTTTATATCACTGCCAAAGGATAGTTCCTTATGACAAGTCCCCCCCCAAAGCTTCATGACTCTTCACTGCCTATAAAGTAATCATAAGAACAACAACAACAATAATAACAATTCAAATTTCTATAGCCCTTTAATATTTATAAACTGCTTTCCTTACAATAATCCTCTGAGGTAAGTAGAACATATTTTGCAGATAAGTTAATCAGTATTTAAGTGACATGTCCAAGGTGATACAGTTAGCAAGGAACTTTTTTAGCCTCATTTTAAATTTATTTTTATAGCCAGGTCCCAATCAGTATAAATGATGAATCCCCTCTGAAGTGGTTGTGTTATTTTAATTCACACTGCCTAATTCCACTGAATTGAAACCAAAGGCCATAACTTAGATAATTATAACTCTGAATGGCGCAAATTTGAATCCATGTGATCATTTCAGAGAATTATTATTTACACTGATTGGGATTTTGCTGGCATTTCTATAGTAAGTAAGCCTGGATACTGCCACTTCCCATGGCAAATTTTTGAACCTCAAATTCTTCACCTATAAAATGAGGACAGTTACAGTAGTTACAACACTAGCCACTTCACAAGATTGTTGGAAGGGAGAGAAAAACTTTGTATTTGGGGGTATAATTATTATGTAGCTACTGTATAACACAGCTCTCCTGGAGTAGGAGACATCTCTTACTTTCTCTTGCCCCTGTGCACTTATCCTGACCATTATTTTATTTTTTTCTTTCTATTCACAGAAGTCCTTCCTTTCACTTGAAGGCCAAGTTCAGATACCATCTCACCAATGAAGATTTCCCTGACTCTCCCATCCAGAGCAGGTCCTACAGATTGGTAGAAATAGAAGAAATTATAGAAATTTACTAACATAATGCTCCAACTTTTCAGTTGTGAAAGCCAAAACGGTGATGGTTTCACGACTTTGAACAAATCATCTTACTTCTCACCTGTTAAATGAAGAGATAAGGCTAGATTCCTTCTAGACCTAAATCTGTGACTTGTTCAAGGTCAACCAGCAAGTTAATGGAAGAGCTGAGGCAAAAATCTAAGTATTAAGAGGCTACATATTGGCTTGGGTAGGGAGGTCCTGAGACCTCTCTTCATCCAGAGGCTTACAGATGTCTCCACTGAGGAAAAAAAAAGAACAGGAACAAGAGCCTTTCTCTACCCACCCCCTCTTCTCTACCTTGACTAGTAGGACACCTTTGAAAGCATCCCTATTCTAGTTTCACAGCTAATTAAAAAGTCTTCATTTTATTATCTGCTTAGTGAATTGGAACCCGTCCTTTTAAAATACTTCAATTCAGGAAACAGAGCCCTACTATCACTTGTTCTCATGGCTTTCTAGAAATAGTCTCCCCAGCTTCTTTCAGATGTTTAGAAAATAATGAGTTTAAGTCAGGAAGACCCAAATCCAAATGCTACCTCAGATTCTTACTTAGCTGTGTGATCTGGGCAAATCACTTAATCTCATTAAATTTCTTCATCTGTAAAAATAGGCATAATGATAATATTTACATATGTAATGTGCTTTGCAAACCTCAAAGGGCTATAAAATCCTAGCTCTTTGCTATAACCTAGTACACATGGCTCACCAATCTCCATTACAGCTGTGAAGCAATTATAAAATGCTATATTTTATTGTAAGGTAAACTGTTATCATTATGAGTATCATTATTATCCATTGGGATTTATGTGTGTGTATATATATACATATAAATATGTGTATATGCATGTATGTATATATACATGTGTATTTGTATATATACATATATGTATGTAGGTACATATACATATATGTGTGTGTGTAAACACTACAGGGGCAGCTGGCACACTTGATGAACTTGATAAAATACTTCCCAGTATCTTCCTGAGTCCAAATCCAGCCTCATATACTAACTAGCTGCATGACACTGGGAAGTCATTTCACCCTGTTTGCCTCAGTTTCCTCATATGGAAAATGATCTGGAGAAGTAAATGGCAAACCACTTCAGTATCTCTGCCAAGAAAAACCTATATGAGGCCAAGAAGAGTCAGACACGACTAAAAAAAGACTGAAAATTAAATACTATTAAGTATATGTTTTCACATACAAAGGCTTATCATGATTTTATATTTATCTGTCTGGTTAGCTTAATTAGTAAAAACTATATTAATTCATTTATTTTTAAAACTATGGTCTTTAAACAAAGTATCTTATTTCTAATCTGCCTCACAGACTGATCTCTAACCTCTACTGCACATTGATTAAACATTCAAATGAAGGCCCTTCCCTTGGTCTTACATTCTCCATCATAACTTCCAGCTTCATTCATTTATTTCATGTCCATTCATTTATTCTTTTGTTCAGCAGACATTAAATGCCTAATTGCAGTGGAGTGAGGTGAAGGGGAAGGGTATTTTGGATAATATGAAAGAATGATCCCTTTTCTGAGAATGTTAGTGACATGTCCAGGTCACAGAGCCAATTTGTGTAATAAGCAGAACTTGAATCCAGTTTTCCTTAATGCTGAGAATTGCTTTCTATTCCATATAAAGGACTGGCCCTTATTGAGTCTCCATAATATGTTTTTATCACACTTAAAAGCATACAGTTTCATGCTTCACCTTCTTCCTCAACCTCTTTCACTAATTGGCAGTTGGCCTGCTATTTGAGAAAATCTCTTCCCACATATGCTACCAGGAAAGTTTCATGCTCTCCACTTAGCAGAAGGACAACCTATCATTCTTCAGCATTTTCTTGTTTCTCAAGGTGTCCAGAATTATGAATTTTTTATCCTGATCTTTTTTTATCTCCTCTCTTTTTCTATAAGAGATTGTTAAGGAGAAGATGGACATCTTTATTTTATAGCTACAGCCTTTGCTAACTGAAGAAAAGGAAGGGGAGACCTAGAAGGCCTATCTAGGCCATGTCCAACCCTGATGAGTTCTCCCTTTAGAGTGACTTTCTTCAGTTGATGCAGACACTTCCCCTCCTACCTCCCAAGGCAGTACCATAATCTGACACCCTCCATCCTAAAGCACATTGTTAAGGAGCTGAGAACTTGGTAGGAGACAATCTCTGCCTAAGTCCAGACTAAAAAGAAATTCAAGCCAAAATAGAAATAGTGAGTTATCAATATGGGAGCTAGAATTTTGAGAATGAGATCATCTAGATAAGGTCTTTGACCTTTTTTTCTGTCACAGACTTCTTTGATAGTCTGAGGAAGCCTTTGGACCCCTTCTAAGAATCATGTTATTAATTGCATTGGATTACAAAAGAAACCAATTATATAAGATAACATCATTGAAATATTTTTAAAAACAACCCAGACAGTAGTTTAAAAGGCTCTGATTAACATCAAAGGTGATACTATAAGTAAATTAGGAGAACAAATGAAATTTTATTACCAGGAAGCTTCAATCTTGTATAGCATCTGCTTGTACCCCCTTCAACTCAAAATACACTCTACACACCCAATATATATACACACACATACATGCATCATACATGCATGCTTGAGTAGACAATAGAATGGCCTGAAAGGGAAAGGGGTCATATAGATGAGTTCTTCTGAAAATGAAGGTGATAAGGTCTTCAACCTTTGATCTGACGATAGAATTCTTTTCAAACCATTTTTGAAGGGTTAGGAAAAGAAAGAGACAGATACTCCCAAACTGACCCAATCCAGCCTTCCCTCCCCAAAGCAATAGGTGGTAAAATAACAGAAAAGCTTTCTATCAGAACCTCCACTGACTGTTCCCCTGTTCAGGGGCCAAAAAGTAGAGGCTGCTTTAGTCAGGTCCATAGCCCTGAAAAGAACAAGAGAAGCCCCGGCAGCCACAGCAAGTCCTTTTTGCTCCTGGGGCTCTCAGACTCTTATTCCCTATAGAATATAAGCATTCATTCATTCATCCTTTATTGAGAGTATAAAGGCATTGTGTGGTAGGTATTTGTGGGACCACCAGGATAGGAAATACAGTGATGAGATTAAAAGGGTTTTGAAAAGATCAGACAGCCATTTCACAAGCTTTACATTTGGAAAAGGCCATTAAAAAAAAAGATCTAGTTTAGGCTTCTCATTATGCAGAGGAAGAAACTGAGGCAAGAGAGGCAATGTTGTGAGCAGAGGGGATTTAATTATAAACCCCCTGATTCTATATTCTTTGCCACCCCCCCCCACCTGCCTGTCATTGCCTGGGAACTTGATTCAGCTCAGAATTTAAGTTGTTGCCTTTGGCTGAAAAATATTTTCACAAAAGAAATGAATTCAGCCTACAAAGAAGACTTTTGAGCTTAAAAGTTATAGAAATGCATACACTAGCCAGTTGCCATGTGGTACTTCCTCTCTGGCTCCATTTCTTTTTTCCTTCTTTTCTCTAAATTAAAAAAGGAAAAAAAAAATTTCTCTAGAAAGCAAAATCTGTAAGAACGCATAAGGACCCAGGCAATGGTGGAAGTAGAATACCTTAGTAGCACAATAGCCTTGCAATTGTTCTGGGCTCAATGGACAGATAAGAGTCAAGGGGTCACCTTGGGCAAGCCCATTCCCTTTAGGTGGTCCAATTCAAAAATGAGCTTGACCTTAACAGTCTTTAAAGTTCCCTCAAAATGTCTCCCTTAAATCCCTCTTTGAAACTAGAGAACTTTCCTTCTCTAATAAAAATTCTGATTCTCTTGAGAAGTTCACTCCTTTATTCCTATGGCTGATGAAAATTTATACTTTAGTTTTTAATATGAGATCCACAGATACCCTTCACCTCTTCCCAAAAGGTGTCCTGGATAGATTTCATGGGATCTGAAACATTATTCCTTCATTTCGCTTGGTTTCCTTTGTAATCCTGCCCATTTTATTTTATGCATTTAAAAACATTATTCTGAGAAGAGGAATAGAAAAGGGAAGGGAATAAGTATTTCTTTTTTATTATATATATTTTTAAAGAGATGAAGTTTTTTGTCTTTGCTGAGGCAATTGGGATTAAGTAACTTGCTCAGGGTCACAACAGGTAGGAAATGTTAAGTGTTTGAGGCTAGATTTGAACTCAGGTCCTCCTGACTCCAGGGCTGGTGCTCTATCTACTGCACCACCTAGCTGCCCTGGAATAGGTATTTTTTAATCACCTACTATGTTTTAGGTAATATGCTAATATCTCATTTAATCCATATGTTTTATCAAACTGCTCAAGGAGTCCTTGACACTAAAGAAGTTAAAAATCCTGTTTCAGACTCTTGGGTCCAATTATATCCATGACCCCATTTGTGTTTTTCTTGGCAAAGATACTGGAGTGTTTTGTCCAGATTATTTTACAGATGTGGAAACTGAGGCAAACAGGATAAATTGATCTGACCAGAGTCACACAGCTAGTAAGTACCTTAGGCCAGATTTGAACTCACCAAGATGAGTTTTCCTGACTCCAGGGCTAGCACTCTATCCACTGCACCACCTAATTACCCACTGTAATCTATATCTAACACAATTCTGCCTTTCTTTTGAATATGCAGTAAATTTTACATGATTTTTGGAAATAAAGCTTTTGGTCAAAATGTGTGTATATTGTGACCCAGGGACTGAGGTGGTAGGGGAGAGTGTACCATTTGGTGTTTGATAAAAATGCTTTAAAACCTATGTTCTTGTTATATCTTCTCAGTTAAAATTTAGTAAGAACTTATTATGTAAGTTAAGATTTAGTAAGAGCTAATTGTTAGTTTGTTAAATGATACTGGGTGCTTAACACTGGGTCACTCAAGGATATAGGAGAGATGTTTTAATTGGTAATTGGCTATGGAAGAGTGAACCAATAGCATTAGAAAGATACTCATGATCCCTCAGGGCTATTCCTAGTATTCTGAAGGGGAGTGTAAATTACCAACCCTTTCTGGATCCAACTTATCAGTGAAAGTTAGAGCTGGGATAAGGATTTCCAGAGCTTTCATAAGCTACATTTAAGCTGTTGCTAAAAAAAAGGCACTATAGTTTCATAGGGGTCAGGATATAGTGCTGATGTGTTATTGTGTAACTTTCAATCAAACCATTTTGCCGCTCTGAACCTCAGTTTCCCCAATTGTAAAAATGAAGAGAAAAATAATTTTAACTCTCTGCATTACAAGGTGGTTGCGGACATTAAAAGAAATACTGTATGGAAAGCAGTATGAAGACATAAAATACCTGTAGTGCTCCCTTTGGACTCATTCTCCCAATTCCCACTTCCATTAGTGGGCCAGATTCCCAGAGGTCTATTGAATCTCTCTTAGGATTCAACTGACTAACACCGGGTTTTCTTGTACTTTAGTTCCTATACCTCCACCAGTGTGTCCACTATTATTAATCCATCAGATGAACTTTATTCACTTTTACAAAAAAGGTTTTTCTGAGCAGGCACAGCAGGAGCGACAGTAACAGAAGCAATTCTCTCTCCCCATTACTGAGGGCACACTCTACCCTTTCCCTACAAGATCCCTAGAGAGAATGGATTCAAAGTTAAAATAAAACAGTAATGAGGCACATGGGTAGAGACCACATGTGGCCAAGGTATATCTGCCAACTCTTATCTCTAGAAGTCTCCCCCCCCCCATTTGTAGAGTTCTCATGAATTCCTCTTTGGTATAATTCTCTGCCAGGCTTTGAGATTCAGTGTTCTAAAATCCAAAGCTAACATTTCTTTTCATCACTATGAGTTTAAGATCCTTGAAAATGCTATTGTCAATAGTTCCCTTCAGGTAGATCTCTCTAGCAGCCATTGCTACCCACTTTAGTGGACCGACTTGTCTTGCCAGCTGAATTTCTGATTTCTTTGATGCATCTGCTAGGCTCATTTGGTTACCTGGTCACTCTTATCTTAAAATAATCATTTGACTGAAAACATAAACACCAAGGAAATAGAGGCATGTGGTATCCAAGTGGGAGATATCCCCACCTCCCACCTCTCACCCAGCATCTCACAACAGTTATTTCTTTCCTCCTATGAAAAGGCAAAGGAAAATAAGAGAGTAAAGGGTCATCCTTCCTGTTATGGGAACTCAGTTCTGGTTTGGTGCCTCCTGAGTCATTAGTCTTTCTGTCTCCTCAGTCAATTAGAAGATTTCATTATCACAGTTATCAGCCCTTCAGTCATACATGGCTAGAAATGGTTTTCCTCCCCAACTTCACGCAGTCAATTGCACTGTAACCAGCCAATGGATGTTGTGTTTGCTCTATGCCCCCAAGAAAAGGCAAGCTCCAAGACTTGGGCCTTTATTAGTCAGTCTCCCCATTATATGCACTCCATAAATGTGAACTAGCATCATGGTGACTGATGATATCACGGATGTTGGTTTTTCATATTTTCCTCCTAGAAAAGGCAATGAAATCATAGGACCAGAGGGATTAAAAAATGACATTTTACAAATTGTTATTATACCTGTTCCTTCCTGGAACTTCAGATCATGGCAAATATTTTGCAGACTCTATCAGTTAACTCTAAAAAATGCCTTTTGAGAATTGTAAGTGCCTTAAACTTTATTTCACAGAGGACAGTTTACATAAATAATAGGATCTACCCGAAGCCTTGTGGTGAGTTATAATTGAAACCATTACTATTAGCTATAAGGTCTACAATTAAGCTTTTTTCTTGCCTTTCTGAGTCAAGTGGCTCGTGTAACTGAAAAGGAATGACCTCACTGTCCCTTTTGACTCTTTTCTTTCCTGAAAAAGGTAAAGCAAGAACTGTTATGGACTGCTGGGTGGGAATAGAGGGGATATTACTGGCTGCCCTATTTCTCACCTGGTTACCACATGTTCATGAATACATCATATCTCTCATCCTTTTGTTTAAATGTTTTTATTTCGATCGGTATTACAAAATGGGAGTGCTTGTGGACCCAAGCAGCTACAGAGTGCGGGATGGACTTTTTGGCTGTGTATTTCTTCCCTCTGGTCTGATCTCTAGAGCTAAGGGCAGGTGTACCTTCTAGCTCCATCTCTGATTCATGATTTGTCTTTGGGCAGTCAACCTCTGATCTGTTTCCTACTCCTTATTGTTACTGACTGGACTGTTTGATGCATTAAGTAATTAGCCAGGTAGGCAATGGCAAGCCATCAATTATCATGCAGGGCTTTGTCAGTGTCACAGGTGCCATGGTTACCAGCCTATCCAAACACTATTCCAAGGAATTTAGTAGGGCTAGCACAAGAAATCAAGTCAGGCAATTCAGATCCAAGATGTCAGAAACAATTCTCATTAGCAGAGCATTTCAAAATTGAAACCTAAAACTCATTTGCTGCTGACTAATGTACACAAGAGAAAAACCAGACCTCTCAATCCAGCTTTTAAAGCTTGGAACTCTTTGCTAAATGTTTCTTGTCTCCATGAATCACAGACCTCCAAGGAATTGAGGGGACTCAGTCCAATCTGTTCTCCCCTCTTCCAGAAGGACCATTCCTCAGTCATTTCAAATAACTTTGGTTTTATCTTAAAGACTGCCAGAGAAAAAGATTTCATGACTTCCTTATCAGCGTTCCAATATTTAACCATCCTAATCTTCAGAAATATTATTCTTATATCTAAACTAGCCCCCATGGTTGCACTTTAAACTAATTTTCTATCTTTAATGCAGCTATAGAACTGTTAGTTCTGTATCCCCTGTGTAGGTCATAATAATTTATTCAATAAACATTTATTAAGCACCAAGTAGGTGCCAGATACTCTGCTGGGTGCCAGAGACTGTTGCTGTTGTTTAGCCATTTCAGTTGTGTCCAATCTTCATTACTTCATTTGGGTTTTCTTGGTAAAGATATTTATCATTTCCTTCTCCAGTTCATTTTACATATGAAGAAACTGAGGCAACAAGGTCAAATGACTTGCCCATAGCTAGTAAGTGTCTGGGTCTGGATTTAAACTCATCAACATGAGTCTTCTTGATTCCAGGGCCAGTATGCTATCCACTGTATATCACCTAGCAGCCCAAGTGCCAGATATACAAAGATAAAATAATAGTCCCTAGTAGTCCTTACCCTCAATGAGATTATATATTCTATCAGGAAGACAACATAGACATCTAAGTATATGTAACAGGTGGCTTGTGAGAATGTGATAGCTATGCAATCCCCAGCTGGGATGTGGAGCATGGGCATTCTGTCCCTGGTTCTCTCACTGTGGCGAAGAGGGCGTTTTTGATTGTTCAAAAACCACTACTCAGACCTCTTGGGTTTGAATCTGAACAAGTTGCTGTGAACCTCTGGATGGAAGAGGGAGTTTCTCTCTCTCTCTCTCTCTCTCTCTCTCTCTCTCTCTCTCTCTCTCT
>JAJPUD010009050.1:60964-79808 GCA_023553655.1 Myrmecobius fasciatus
CTCTCTCTCTCTCTCTCTCTCTCTCTCTCTCTCTCTCTCTCTCTCTCCCTCCCTCTCTCTGTCTCTGTCTCTCTCTGTCTCTGTCTCCCTCTCTGTCTCTGTCTCTCTTTGTCTCTGTCTCTCTCTGTCTCCCTCTCTGTCTCTGTATCTCTCTGTCTCTCTTTGTCTCTGTCTCTGTCTCTGTCTCTCTCTGTGTCTCTCTTTCTCTCTCTCAGAACTAGTGCAAAGCCAAAGACAAAAGAACTATAACTGAGGTGCTTCTGTCAGGATTATAACTAAGCTTTCCAACTTTTAGATGGAGTACCATGACCTTATGAACTTCCAAAGGTCATAATGGCAAGCCATCAGAAGTGGCCGGAGTCTATGTCAATATGTGCTAGCCTCCAGATAGTGAGCAATGAAGTACCAAGCAACCTGTCTGACCCAGCCTAGCAATAGCTGAAACAGACTCATCCAGCAGCAAGTGTATATTTAGAAGTCAAATTACTGGGACCAAGGTTATGGAGAAACTGCTCTAAGTTTGAACTCACCCTTCCCAGGGACAGAGGTAGTATAAGGGGAGAATATGTTTGTATTTATGTTTTTCCTATATTTTCTCAGTAAATATAACAATGTAAAAGCTAATTGATGTTAATTGGTTAAATGGAGTTGGTATGAATTATAGGTGGTTAACAGCAGAGAAAACACTCCAGAATGGAGGATTAAATAGAGCTTGGAATTGAAAAATCAGAGAAAATCAGTATGTATTTCATTTCAGAAAGCATAATATTTTCAGTGATCCCAAGCTGCTTAAACTGCAAAAGCCCCTCTTTTTCTTTTTTCCCTTCTTTCTCCTTCCCTTCCTTCTCCTTTCTCTTCCTTCCTTCCTTCCTTCCTTCCTCCCTCCCTCTCTTTCTTTCTTTCTTTCTCTTTCTTTCCTTCTTTCTTTCTCTCTCTCTTTCTTTCCTTTTCTCTTCCTTTCTTTCTCTCTTCCTTTCTTTCTCCCTTCCTTTCTTTCTCCCTTCCTTTCTTTCTCCTTTCCTCCCTTCCTTCCTCCCTTCCTTCCTTCTTTCCTTCCTCTTTCCTTCCTTCCTTCCTGGCTTCCTTTTAACTCTAGGGTCAAATATGAAATTATCTCTTTGACTATTAAAACTCTTCTTATTCAATTTACTTTTTAAATACTTATTTAATTTAATTTTAATATATATTATTAGTATTGTGTTAATAGGGTATTATTTTTCCAATTACATGTAAATATGGTTTCAACATTCATTTTTGTGAGATTTTGAGTTCCAATTTTTTCTCCCTCCTCTTACTTCTCCCCTCCCTATGGTAGCAATTTATCTGATGTAGATTATACCTATACATTATTTAAAAAAAAACATATTTCCTTATGAGTCATGTTGAGAAAGAAAATCAGAACAAAAGGGAAAAATTCTGAGAAAGAAAAAGAAAAAAAGTAAAAACAGTATGCTTCAATCCACCTTCAATCTCTATAGTTCTTTCTCTGGATGCAGATGGCATTTTCTATCCAAAATTTATTGGAATTGCCTTGGATCACAGAATTACTGAGAAGAACTAAGTCTATCATAATTGATCATCACACAATCTTGCTGTTGTTATGTACAATGTTTTCCTGATTTTGCAGGCTTCACTCAGCATCAGATCATGTAAGTCTTTCCAAGCTTCTTTGAAATCAGCCTATTCATCATTTCTTATAGAACAATACCATTACATTCATATACCGGAACTTATTCAGTCATTTCCCAATTGATAAGAATTCACTCATTTTCCAATTTTTTTGCTACCACAAGAAGAGCTGCTACAAATATTTTTACACATGTGGTCCTTTTCATTCTGTTATGATCTCTTCAGGACACAGACCCAGTAGGAAGCCACTCTTTTTCATCTCAGTATTCTCCTGATGATTCTGTGATTTATGGAACCTTAGAAGAATCATCATTTCATGTGACCCAAAGGACAAGAGAAAGGCAAATGGTAGGTCTCAGTTGGCTGTACCACATCACAAGAAGCAGTCTAAGGTTTATGGTCCATAGCATTTGGATCTTGTTTGGGTAAAGAGTTTGTTCTGTATTCCATGCTTAACACATGTATTGTGCTTCTTCTGTGGCACAAATATTCAATATCCAATTGGGCCAATTGGAGAATTCTATCCAGCTACTTTCTTTTTGCTACTTCATTGGCCAGGACCTCCCATAACTAGAACTCCACTTTTAGATGGCTAATTGCCACAAGCATGACATCGGGCTAGGCGGACAAATGCTCGGATATTGGTCTTTGAAAAGACAAGTGAAATATTACCATTTCTTCAACAGCCATATTAGGCTGCTAGCTTGCTGCTAGCAGTTACTGGCCCCTTGAGCCACTTGGTAACTTTTTTTTGTTTGTTTTTTTGCTGAGGCAATTAGGGTTAAATGACTCGCCTAAGGTCACATAGCTAGGAAGTGTTAGGTATCTGAGACCAGATTTGAACTCAGGTCCTCCTGACTTCAGGGCTGGTGCTCTATCCACTGCACCACCTAGCTGCCTCAACTTGGTAACTTTTGATTAATGTAAGGCTGGTTATCTATATAGCAACAAGGAAAATGAGAACATGGCCAAGCTCTGTAAGAATTCCAGCTGAGGACAATCCAATAGAAAGACCATCAGCTCAAATGCACAAGTACCCAACTGAACATACTTCACCAAAATGCTCCTTTCCAGTAACATGTTGGCAGATGTCTTATTGCATTACTGTCAGCCCATCTCTTTTATATTGATAGCTTTCCAACACCCATACTAGCATGTAAGCGATATCTGTGAGTGTTTGTATGTGTTCTATATATCCATATATGGATGTGTGTGAGACTAATATGGAAATATGTTTAAAATGATTGTACATGTATAATCTATTTCAGACTGCTTGCTTCTTGAGAAGGGGGAGGTAAGAGAGGGAGGAAGAAAAATTTGGAACTCAAAATCTTACAAAAATGAATGTTGGAAATAATCTTTACATGTAATTGGAAAAATAAAATACTTCTGGGAAAAATATGTGGATATATGTATGCATGTATATATATATGTATATATGTATATATAAAGTGTGTATGTATATATATATATTTATATATATAAAGGATATACATATGCATTTTTTCAAATCCCCAATAAATGTTATGATTCAAAAGCAACTCTACTTGTTACTTTGGATATCAGAAACCTAAGTAATAATTAATGATTTGACATAGGACCATATAGATAAATACTCCTCTAACATCCTCAAGGACACATGATTTCAAAAGGCAATATATCACTTATGTAGTTGGAATGAGAGATAATCAATGGACAACCAGTGTTGAAATGGTACCTTTGAAATATGAGGAAAAGTTAGAGGAAGGCCTGCAGCACACTGAGAGGCTACTCTCTGGAGGCTTAACAGAAAGACATGGACAAGAATCATACAGGATGGAAAAGTATGGAAGGAGGCTTTATTATTTGCCTAGACTTACTGATTCTGTAAGAATTATAAGATTTCTTGGTAAAATTCCCTTCTCTTCACTCATACAGCCTCTTCCCTATTCATATGGACTATTACATTGGTTTCCTAATTGATCTTCTACCTCTTTTCTCCAATCCACCTTCTACATGGCTATCTGATTGATTCTTAAAAAAAGATTTCAAAATGGCACCCGCCTCCCCCCTGAAGTCTTCAGTGCTTTCTATTGCCTCTAGAACAAAATTAAAATCCTCTGGCTGGCATTTAGAGGATGCCAGAAAGTGCCTAAGATCCACTTTTTCAGTTCCTCTTCATGTACTCAGTGTCCTGGTCAAACTGGTCTGTTAATTGTTCCCTCTATATAATAGCCCTTCTGTTCATGGGCTTTCATAAAGGCGGCATTCATCTGGAATTCACTATCTCCAAACCTCCATTACATAGAATCTTTCAAAGGGCAGTTCGAATATTGTCTTCTCCTTGAGAATTTTCTTGAACATTGACCTTCCTTTCCCTTAGAGAGAGAAAGAGACAGACAGACAGAGAGAGACAGAGAGACAGAGAGAGAGATGGAGACAGACAGACAGAGACAGAGGCAGAGACAGAGAGAGAAAGTTTGTGTTTCTTTATGTGCACACTATATCCCACCCTATAGAAGGAAAGCTTCCTGTGGTCAGAGAGTATGATATTGTTGGCTCCTAGCATAATGACACATATTAGAGACTTAATGCTTATTGCACAATTGAAATACAAGCAATTACATCGATGAAGAAAATCCTTATGTCAATGTTATCACAACTGTCCCCTAAAGTAGCCAAGGTAAGTATTAATATTTGCAAATAACACTCTTGATGTTATACATTTAAGGAATTATTATTTTGGGGAGCAAGAAAAGATTCTACAACTTGAAAAAGAAGATATTATTTTCAACTATACTCTCTCTGAACATTAAGTATATTTCATCTAATTCCAACAACAACTTCTCTATTGGCGATTAAAAAAAAAAAAAAGCTAGATGTAAAGTCAGTAACTGATATTTCCAAATAGCTGAACTCCAGAAGGACTAATGGGGCCACTTTACTTAATTGTTTGGAGTTGATGCATTTTCTCTATGGGTTATGAAAGCAATTATTACAAAATAAACTACTTGTGCCTCCATTATTATAAAACATTCACTCTAATGGCACTAATGTGCCAGGTAGTAGGCCTTTTTAAGAACTTAGTATTTTTGGAACTATTTCCGCCTCCTGGAGCTGCTCAGTATGTAGTTACAGTGAATTATTTCCCAAATATGGCTGCTTGCCTTCTTTCTAAGATTCTATATTAAGGTGGGAATTTTTAATAGAAAAGTAATTATCCTAAAGAAAGAAGAAAAGTTCTGGGTTCTTCAAAAAGACTTCAGAGCTCACTCAGGCAAGTTTATCCCCTTTATAAAGATAGACCTATATCTCTGGAGAAGGGCTAGTAAGATGGATGCAGTGACACTCCCCAGCTGCCTAATTTCAAGGGACAAGAGTCCCCTACTCAGAAAAAAATTTTGATGATTCTTGAAAGTAGTTTTATAGGAGACTGTGCCTTCCATTGCATTGGAATAAGAGAGCTTTGGGTATAAAGTTCAAAGCCTTGGGTTTGAGTTCTTCCAGAATTTTGCTTTTGTTATTGTTTAGGCATTTCAGTTATGTCCAATTCTTCATGACCCCATTTGCGGGTTTCTTGGCAAAGATGCTAGAGTGGTTTGCCATTTCCTTTTCCAGTTAATTTTCCTGATGAGGAAACTGAGGCAAACAAAGTTAAAAGCTTGCTCAGAGTCACACAGCTAATAAGTATCTGAGTACAGATTTGAACTCAGGAAGGTAAGTTTTCCCATTTTCAGACCTGGCGCTCTATGAACTATGACACCACCTAGCTGCCCCTAGTATTTTGCTATCTTCATGATAGACATTTTTCTCATTTGGAAAATGAGGGTGCTCTGAGGCTCTTTTTAGAAGTCAGTGTGAGGGGCTGGAGAGAGGTTGAATTTGGAATCATTGAATTTAGCCTCAGACTCTTGCTTTGCTACTTATTACCACTTACTATACTCTTAATTTTAAAAATAAACTCTTTGCAATCTTGGCTTCCAACCTCATCATTCAATGAGAACTGCCCTCTTCAAAGTGACTAAGGATCTCTTAATTGCCATATCTAATGAACATTCTTCTTAATCTCTCAACAGTCTTTGATTCTATCATTCTCTTCTCTCTAGATTTCGGTGATATTTATCTCTCCCTGTTCTCCTTACTATATGATCCATTCTTTTCTGTCTCCTTTATTGGATCCATATCATGCCCACTAACTGTGGGAGAAATTTTCCTGGACTCTTCTCCCACTATACTAATTCATTTAGTGAATTCATCAATTCCTATGGCTTCAGTTAATTATCGTTAGTCTAATTAGGAGAAGCTGTAGGAGGAGAACCAGGAGATGAAGGGTATCATGAAATCCTCAAAGGAAAAGGAGTAGAGGAAATACTACAATTTCAAATGCAGCAGTTAGTTTGAGAAGAATTGGGACTGAGAAAAGACTGTTAGATTTGGTGAATAAGAGCAGTTTCTTATCTCCAATCTGGTGAGATTGGAAATTCAGTTGTGAAGGGTGAGGAGTAGTTTATCAAAGGAGAAAAAATGAAAGCAATGAATTCAATTTTTTATGAAAGTGAAGAAAGAAAGGGATAAGATAGTGTTTTTTTTAAGAATGTGGAAACTTGTGCGTCACTGAAGAATCAATAAGAAGGAGTTGAAGATTCATGAAAGAAGGGGTGATTGAAGATGAAATCTTCAAAAGAAGATGAAAGGGAATGGAATTAAATACTCATCTAGGAGTTTTGGTCTCAGCATGAAAACAGGATCACCATTTTTGTCAGAGATTATGAGAAAAGAGGAGTGAGTGGGGATGTCAAGGAATTTGAAATGAAGAGACTGAGTGAAGAGAGTGTTCCCACAAAAATGTCCTTAATTTTCTTAGTAAAGTAAGAGCAAGGTCCTCAAGTAATGGAGAAGAAAGAAGTATGGAAGTCTTGAGGAAGAAGGAGGCCAAAATTTGGAATAACTTCTGTAGGGAGTTGTTCTAGATTTCTCATCCCCCTCCCTACAGAAGTTATTCCAAGAACAGTCTTGCTGTTTTGTTTTGCATTTCTATAATTAATAGTGATTTAGAGCACTTTTTATATGATTATATAGAGATCTTTGATTTCTTTGTCTGAAAACTGCTTGTTGATATTGTTTGACCACTTATGAGAGAGAATGGGTTGTATTCTCATAAATTTAACTCCTTTCTCTATATATCTGAGAAATGAGGCCTTTCCAAAGAAATTTGCTGTAAGTTTTCTCCCCTAATTTAGAATCAGGAAGACAAGTTTGAATCCTGCCTCAGACCTTAGTAGCTGTGTGGTTTTGGGCAAGTCACTTAATTGCTCTCAGTTTCAGTTTCTTCATCTATAAAATGTAATAGTACCTACTTCACAGAATTGTTGTGTAGATCAAATGGGATAACATATGCAAAAGACATTGTAAAGCTTAAAGCCCTAAATAAGTGCTAGGTAGAGGAGGAAGAAGAGAGGAAGAAGGTGATGGTGGTAGTAGTAGTAAAAAGTAGTAGGTAGTAGTTGTAGTAATAAATAGTAATAGTAATAGTAGATATTAGATAGTAATAGTAGGTAATAGTAATAGTTAACAGTAATAGTAGATACTAGATAGTACTAGTTATTGTAATAGTAGTAATAAATAATAGTAGGTAGTTGATAGTAGTAATAGGTAATTGTAATAGTAGTAGTAATCAATAGATTGTAGTAGCAGTAGTAGTAGCAGTAGTAATAGGTAATAGTAATAGTAGTAAGTAGTAGTAGTAGTAATAATAGGAGGAGGAGGAGGCAATAGTACTAATAGGTAGTAGTAGGTGGTAGTAGTAATAATAGTAGAAATCAGTAGTAGTAGTAATAGTGGTAGTAGTAAATAGTGGGTAGTAGTAGTAGTAGTAATAGTAGCAATAGTAGTAGCAGAGAGGAGGAGAAGGTAGTAGAGAGTAGAAATTGTAGGTAGTAGGTAGTAGTAGAAGTAATAATAACATATCCACTCAGCATGATTGTAAGACATGTTCCAACCACTAGCCAATAGAATCAGAGGTTTAGCTAAGATTTAGCAAGAGATAGGTCATAATAGTAACATTGCATATTAGAAAGATTAGGAGTCAGATCTGGTTCTTTGACTCTGTTGCCAACTGACGAGGTAACTTTCAGGAGAAGACTTCTTTGGACCCCACTTTCCTCATTTTCCTTGTAAAATAAGGGGAATGAATTTCTAGCTCTAATCTTTTATGTGTGATTTAACATAATATTCAGACTAAAATCCACATTAAATTGTTAATGACTACTAACAAATAGGGTCTCTTGCAAAGCTTCCTTCTCTTTTTATCTATCACCTCCTTTCAATTTCAATGTGCTGAGTAGGTATGTTTTCACTTTTCTGTAGAGAGAATAAATGAGGTAGGGCAAGCCAGGGAAATGCTATGACAGGTGGTCAATGGCCTGTGTCTCTTGTAAAGCACTGCAAAGGCTTCCCTGACTCCCCAAACACTTGCCTTCTTTACCCCTAAGCCTTCCTAACTCCTGAAATTTCCCTGACCATCTGTCAGCCTCAGAAATCCTGTCCTTCTGGAATGAGTATTTAAGAGACTGAAAGGTGGAACACCCTAAGTAAGATCCATTATGGGTTAATGGTTTAAGGGATTGGGTGACAGACAGTTAAGAATAAGATACGAGTCCGAGGAAGATAATTTTTAAGGGAAGTGCAAGAGGTGGAAAGGGGAAGGAAGAAGACAAATTTTGGGGAACTGCAGCCTCTCACTGAGCCTTAGTGATCTGTAAATTTAGATTGCTCCCACACATCAATGTTGTGCCCCACAGTACTGCTGTTTTGCCCTTGAGAGCACTAGCTGGCTCCCAGGGCTATGCTTTCCTGCACTTATTTATCATTAATTCCTAAACCGTACATCTGGTTTAGGTCAGTGCCAGAGTACCAAGCCAAGGAGACAGCTGCAGGGAATTTTCATAAAGTAACTAAGTGGCACTATGGTGAGATCAATGGATTGGCGGCAGGTTGATCTGAGTTCAGATCCTATTGTGGACACCAACGAGTGGTGTGAACCCAGGCAAATTACTAACCTCTCTCAATCTCAGAATGAAGATAATAATAATACCTACCTCATAAAGTTATTGTAAGAGTCAAATGAGATTAACATGTATAGTATTTTGCTAACCTTAAAGTGTTAAATACATTCTAGCTATTATTATTGTGTGTAATGTGAAATAAGTGCAAAAAATATGGTCCAGACAAAATATTAAATTTAAAGAAAAGGAAAATACTTTCAGTTAGGAAAGGAGGGCAACTGAAGGAATCTGCCCTTCCCTTCCAGCTGGGGACCCAACTTGGGGAGATAGGGCTGATGTATATCAGGCAGTAAATCTGTCATTCTTTCTATTATACTACAGACACAAAAAAGTAGTTATCCTTATAACTCCACCTGTATAACTAACTTCTTGAAGTAATGGAAATTATTATTTTTTATGATTTTTCTTTTAATTTGCACTTGAGATATTGCAGAAACTACATTGGATAGGGAGACAAGAGACCTGGGTCCCAGTCTTGCTTTCTCTGCCCATTTGTCTTTAGACAAATCCCTTTATCTGTCTGTCCTCAGTTTCCCCCTTTGTAAATGGGGAGGCTGAATTAGATTATTTTTGAATTTTCTTCTAATTACAACATTCTAGAATTCTAGGAACTTCTAATTATGATTAAATTTCCCAAGAATTAGATGCATTTTCCCCCAGAGGCAAGGGACCAGTAATAATTGTTTGTTGTTGTAATACAAAGAATGTAGAAAGTATCATTTCTTAGAATTCTTCCACATCTTGGACAATGAAACCTTGAGATAATATCAGATGCTTTCAGAGGAGAATTTTGGCTTCTAGAATATACTGTGATGAATCCTGATTTAAAGAAGCCAGAAACATTCCATCTTGTTCATGTTGTATTTCTTCAGAATTCTGGGAGAATGACTCTGGGGAATTAGAGTGGAAAAACAGAAATTACTGTTCTTGACCTGTGTTCAGGACATTTCAACGTGTCCCTTATCTTCTGCCATATCTAATGTGGGATTCAGCCTTGCTTGGGGTTGAGGGGAGATAGGAGCACCAAAAATGTCACATGAATGAACAAAGACCTGGTAGGCAGAAGACCTGAGTTTTAATCTTCTCTCTGTCATTAATAGCTGTGTAATCTTTGAAAAAAATGACTGAATCTCTCTAGTTCAAATTCTGCAATCTTTGATTAGTGTCTATACTGTGCAAGTGCCGGGTACACGAAAGTATAGGTAAAATAATGACTGCCGCAAGGAGCTTCCATTCTACGAGAGGTAAAAATAAAAGGTACACAGACAAGTAGAAATAATTTGAGAAAAGAGAAAGCACTAACAACAATTAACTGAGAAGAGAGGTGGGGTGATAGTTGATGAAAGCTTCCCTGAGAAGCTTACACTT
The DNA here is from genome assembly GCA_023553655.1 of Myrmecobius fasciatus. Lineage (NCBI taxonomy): Eukaryota > Metazoa > Chordata > Mammalia > Dasyuromorphia > Myrmecobiidae > Myrmecobius > Myrmecobius fasciatus. The sequence continues at coordinate 71,005 of JAJPUD010009050.1, forward strand.
GAGCTGAATGAACTTTGAAAGAATTATAAGGATTCTGAGGTGAGGAGGACATATATTCTAAACACAGGAATATCTCATAAACTACTTGGAAGTCCAAGGGATAACTAATTTAATTTGGCTGTAACACAGAATACATGCAGTGAGTACTGAGAAATAAGACTGGAAAAGAAGGCTGATCCTAGACTGAGAAGGGTGTTAAATGTCCGGATGATGATAGGGTCACATAGATTCATATTTCATCTGGGAGGCAATGGAGAGCCATTGAAAGTTCTGGACAAGAGACTGACATTGTAAGATGGCTTAGAAAGATGATTTTGACAGAAGTGTAGATGAAGGATTGGTGAGAGGGAAGAGGGGAGGCAGAGAGACCAAGTAAGATATTGTGGTAGTCCATACTGAAGAAAGATGGAGTGGACAAGTGAGTGGACAGAAGGTGATAGATGCGAGAGAGATTGTAGAGGTAGAAATAAGCTGAGGGTCAGCTAGGTGACACAAGAAACAGCTAGGCAGCACCATGGATAGAACACCAGACCTGGAGCCAGGAGTATCTGACTTTAAAACTAACATCAGATACATACTAACTGTGTGTCCTTGGGCAAGTCACTTAACTGTGTTTTCTCAGTTTCCACATCTGTAAAATGAGCTGGAGAAGGAAATGACAAACCACTCCCAGTGTCTTTGCCAAGACAAACCCCCAAAGAGAAAGGAACTTGAAAGTTCAAAATCATAATCTGCATGGTCCCTTCCAACTCTAAGACCCTGGGAACACAATCACTGACTTGCTGCTGTATAGTCTTGGAAAAGTCATTTCCCTGTGATTTCTGCAAAGTGAAGGGGTCAGATCAAGTGATCTATTTTTTTGTGGTTTAGATCTGTTTTTATTATATATGTGTGTACATATGTATGTATATATATAGCCATATTATATATAGGATTTTCAATATTTACCTTTATAAGCTTTTAATTTTCATTTTTCTTCTTTCTTCCCCTTTCCTAAAACAGCAATCTGATATGTTATACATGGACAATCACATTAAACATATTTCTACATTAGTCATGTGGTAAAATAAATGATCTCTTCTATGAATTTTATCCTTTCACCCAGGAAGATGGAAGATTCTGTCTCCCATGAGATAGACAAATCCACCAGCACTTTCTGAAACAGATGGTTGAATCAAGGAATTCTTGTGGCCTCCTTCCCTGGGATGTACCTGGTGAAATCCAGAATAGACCCCATCTGGGCCATCTCCATTTCAGCATATGTTCCAAATTGTCTAATTAATTGACATCTTCATGGTTAATACTCTTTCCAGGTATGGTCAGAAAGGCTAAGTCATTGATGTGGTTCCTGGAGACAGCCATTATGGATCATTCCCCATCTCTTGGAACATTGCCATCTGGTGAAAAATGCTCTTGACACAGCCTTGGTTTTGTCTTTATGAAGTCTCACTCTGGGTCCCAGAAGAGCTTCCTTCTCTCAATTCTAATGTAGTTTCTTAAATTCAGTCACTGTATTTACCAAATGTAACTTGTACCCCCGAGGGATATTTCAACATTCTTTTCTTAGATTCTGACTAGCTCCTGACAGGTAAACGCTCCATACTTTAAGCTTTTCCATCCTTGCTACTGTGTGTTTAGGAAGCCTTTCCCTTGGAAACCCCGTGCTCTCCACATTATCCCAGTCTTCTTGCCTCCGTTGGTTCTTTGCAGGGATGTTAGATAATGACCAGAGGAGGAAAGTCCAGGAAAATAATTCACTGAAAAGACAGTGAAAAGGACAGGTAGTATACTCCAAGGTGTCTTGAGGAGTTATTGTGTAATAGGGATGTTTATAGAAATCCTCCCATTCCTAGAGTGCTGGACCAAGGCCCTGCGGGAACATTCCATGGAGTTATGAGAGTCATCTCAAGTGTTCTGGCTCAGAACTGAAGGATTTGTATTCCCTTTTGAAATAATTCAAATATAAACCTATGGGGCTCTATAAGGGATTAGAAGAGCTCCAGGGCAGGACCAGAGAGTGTGGGACAGCTCCTATAGATCCATCCCCACACATGGACATGGAATGATCCTAGCAAAACTCAGCCCAGCAGCTCAGGAATGGGGAAAAGGATGTTGGGAAATTGCCTTCATTATATTGTAAAGAAGACAAAGAGAAAGGTAATATGGTATATGTGGTGGATATCAGTCAAGCAATAAGCATTTATTAAGCACCTACCATGTGCCAGGCACTGCTAAATAGGTTATTCTTGAACTGGGTCAATGAGCCAGCCAAGGCTGGATTGTTTTTCTGTTTGGGCCCCCAAATAGCTGCTGACTTCAAGTATATCTGGGTCTCAGGACCAAAATTCATGGACATTCCCCAGTTGGTATATCCACCATGCTCCTTCATGTCCTTGCCAATAAAGAGCCTTTTTGGGAAATGACAATGGAATGAAGGAGAGGGACTTCTCTTTTCTTTCTTTTTTTTTTCCTTTTTCTGAGGCAATTGGGATTAAATGACTTGCCCAAGGTCACACAGCTAGGAAGTGCTAAATGTCTGAGACCAAATTTGAACTCAGGTCCTCCTGACTTCAGAGCTGGTGTTCTATCCAGTGCGCCACCTAGCTGTCATAGGAGAGGGACTTCTCAAGTCTCCTTCTCCACCTGCTTTTCCTGGATTCTTCCCATCTGGACTCTGGATCTCTGTCCAGAAATGACAACATAGGTTGATGATATAGAGGGTCCCACTGTGCTAGTCAGTAGATCCCAAGAGATAATTTTATATTAGATGCTTAATGTATTTTTACAACACAGACCCCTAACAGCCTATGCAGGAAAGAGGCTTCTATGGGGAGATAGTTCAGTACAGAGTTCAAGCTTTAGCCTAGAGTCAGAGGTCTAGGTTCAAATTTTACTTTTAAAACTTACTACATGTGAACTTTGCATAATATGGTTAACTTCCCTACATCTCAAGTTCCTCATTTGTTGTAAAATGAGGATGGATTTCATGGCTTCTGGGATCTCTTTGAGATCTATGAAGGAAGGACGGGAGGTAGGAAGGGAGAAAAAAGGGAAGGAGGGAAGGAAGGAAGAAAGAGAAAAAGAAGGAGGGGGAAGAAAAGAAGGATGGGAGGGAGAAATGGAGGGAAGGAAGAAGGGAGGAAAGGAGAGAAGAAGGGAAAAGGAAAGGAGGGAGGAAGGAAAGAAGGTATGAAGAAAAGAAAAGAGGGAGTGATGAAAAAACAAAGAAGAGAAAGAAATAGATACTTCTCACTTTCAAAGAGTTTATATTTTGATTGGGGGAAAACACCACATAAGGAGGCAAGAAGAAAAGATGACCACAGCTTTGGTCACAAAGGTTCAAGACAACCAGTGTAGAAGAAGAGAAGAACAGAGAATGATCCAGGAGAGAATTGAGCAGCATGGTTGGGACTTTTGATTATATGTCAGTAGATGGACAATTTGTGCCCCATCTGTGATAAAGATTTCCAAGGTCATAGTGGTCTGATCAACCACAGTGGGACATATTGTACCTTGATTCTAATATAATAATGTTATTTGGGTCTTCTTCTACAACAAAGGACAACAGATAAATAGTCAATGGATTACTTAATTTGGATTATATTATAGGGAGCTTGAATTCCAAGAGAAGTTTTGTGGGTGTCAGAGGACACCAGCATGTTAGTGGGTCTAGACCCGATCAATATTTCAGTCATTTTAGCATCAGTGAAAACTAACTCCAATACATTCAAAGCACTGATAGAATATTTTCTACAGGCAGTAACTGGGGACTAGTACTTAGGTACTCTACTAATCTAAGCCTCTTTTATATGAAAGCCTATGAGAATATCAAGGGTATTCCAATCACCTTATATCTTACCTTTATTTGTTTGTTTATCTATTTATTCATCCATTCACTCATTTATGTATTTGTTATCCTTATTATTTCCTAGCAGTAGAATGTAATCTTGAAGACAGAGACTTTCTCATTTTTATCTGTTTCTCCAGTACCTATGACAGAGCCTGGCACACTGTGGATAATTAATTATCTATTAAATAATTAATTGATTTACTTAATTGCATAATAATATTAATAATTTTTATAATTATGTTAATTATTATGAGCTCTTTTTTATGATGTAATATTTGTTAAGTAAAGTTTGTTGAATGAATATGTGAAGAAAGTGATTCATGATAGCTATCTGGTAGTTCTGCATCTGGATGATCTCAGATTTCAAAAAATATTGAAAGTTTGTGGATTATTATGTTATTAAAACATAAAATTATTAAAGCTAAAACCGCTTTAAAACTTTTAAGACACCCTGTATTAGATGAGCTAGAGGTCATTCCTCCAAACCATTAAGTGTCAAGTCTACAGGGTTTCTGTAATGTACATGGGGCATATAGTACTGAAATTACATGCCCTAAGGAATTAAGAAAGATCTTTCCTCATCCAGGACTGTCCAAAGAAACAAATTTTTTCTTTTCTTTTTTTAAATTATTTTTTTATTTTGGACTTAATAAACACCAAATAAAAGAGGTATTTTCATATACATAGGAAAATAGAAAAAGGAGGTAGGTCATGAAACTGTAGGACTCTTATGAACAGCTTGTTTTTTCCCCAAAATTAAAAAATTTAAAAAAAATGTGTGAGCTAAAAAATTTTCTAGGACTTAGTGACTACTCATTCTATCCTAGCTAAACTTTTTGATAGTGTAATCTGTGGATAGGTGATTGAGAAGAGCCAAAGGGAAAAAGGGGCAATCTAGCCTGAATCTTTGGGCCCATTTGGAGTGCAATGGGATCAGAGATGTGAATGGGGGAGAATGCCCTTCAACTGGGAAATGACCGAACAAGTTGGTGTTTATGATTGTAAATAGAATACTATTATTCTATAAGAAATGATAAGAAAGATGGTTTCAGAAAAAATCTGGAAAGATACACAAACTGAAGTAAAGTAAGATGAACAAAACCAGGAAAACATTGTACATAGTATCAACAATATTGTACAATGATCAATTGTGAATAGTTCCTACAATGATCCAAATAATTCCAAGGGACTCATGATGAAAAATTCTAGTCACTTCCAGAGAAAGAACTGGTGGAGTTTAAATGCAGATCAAAGCATACTATTTTTCACTTTCTTTTTTTTTTTCATACTCTTCCCCTTTCTAATCTGTTTTTCTTTCTCAACATGACTAATAGGAAATGTTACACATATACAATCTATATCAAATTGTTTGATTGGGGGGTGGATGAGATGAGAGAGAGAGAGAAAATCTGAATGTTAAAAACAGATGTTAAAAATTGTTTTTATATGTTATTGTGAAAAATAAAATACTATTAAGAATAAATTTTCTAAAAAGCAAAAGAGAGAGAGCCATGGTGGCGGAGATCAGACAGGATTCTCTGTAACCTCCTCTAACCTCCCCTCAAACCAACAACATATGAAGCCTCTAGACTGATTCTGAAGCAAAAAAATCCACAATATCTGGAGAACAACACGATTCTAGAAGAAGATACTCTGGAAGGACCTCAAAACAGGTCTGTTTTAATGGGGCAGGGGGTGGCCTACTGAACCCAGACTGCAGCGCAGGGAGACCGGGGCAGGGAGACCGGGGCAGGGAGCTGGAGCAGGAGCTGGAACAGGAGTCGGAACAGGAGTGGGAGCGTTGTGATTTTCACACACCTGGGAGTCTTCTGCGAGCCTCTTGGAACAATTTGTCCTGATTGTGGGCAGGTGGTTTGGAGGGTCTGCCTTTTGAGGGGGATAGATTGTGAACCACTGAACCCCTGATGAGCATCGGACCTAGCTGCCATTACACAGCACCTTAAAGCAATCAATCAAACAACAGGACTGATAAGCACCAGAAATAATTCAATCAGCGGAGCTGCCCAGCCCCTGACATAATTCAATCAGCAGAACTGCCCAATTCCTGAAATAACTCAATCAGCAGAACTGCCCCAGGGCAAATTAAGGCAGCTGTCCCACCTCTGCCCTAAACAGACCTCACACCTTTAAAAAAAAAAATGAATAAAAAACCAAAAAGAGCTCTCACCATAGACAACTTGTTTGGAGAGAGGGAAGAACAGACCTCAAATCCTGAGGCCCCTAAAGGTAAAGCAACTCCAGAAAAAGCCCCAAAGAGAGACATAAATTGGTCTCCATGTCACAAGGCTTTCTTTGAAGATTGCATAAAAAATCTTAAAAGAGAGTTAGAAGAAACATGGGGAAACGAAATGAGATCACTGCAAAATAAAATAGAAAAAAATGGAAAAAGAATGCAATGAACAAAAAAATGTAATTGGTCAATTGCAAAAGGAACTAAAAACAGTAACTGAAGAAAATAAGACATTAAAAATTAGAATCGAACAATTGGAAATTAATGACTCATCAAGACTTCAAGAATCAGTTGAACAAAAACAAAAAAATGAAAAGATAGAGAAAAACATGAAATATCTCCTAGGAATAACAACTGACCTGGAAAATAGATCTAGGAGAGACAATCTAAGGATTATAGGGCTTCCTGAAAGCCATGATGAAAAAAAGAACCTGGACACTATATTCCAGGAAATCATAAAAGAAAACTGCCCTGATATTTTACACCCAGAAGGCAAAATACTCCTTGAAACAATCCACCGATCACCTCCTGAAAGAAACCCAAAAATTAAGTCCCCCAGAAATATCGTGGCTAAATTCCAGAACTATCATACCAAGGAAAAGATATTACAAGAAGCCAGAAAGAAACAATTTAAATATCGGGGAGCTACAATTAGGATCACACAGGACCTAGCAGCTTCTACTTTGAAGGATCGAAGGGCCTGGAATCAGATATTCCGAAGGGCAAAGGAACTTGGATTACAGCCAAGAATAAGTTACCCAGCTAGAATGAGCATTATCTTCCAGGGAAGAAGATGGTCATTCAATGATATAGGAGAATTTCACCTATTTCTACTGAAAAGACCAGAACTGAACAAAAAATTTGATCTACAAACACAGAACACAAGAGAAACATAAAAAGGTAACAAGAAAAAATAACTCTTGAGAACTATATTTATGTTATAGATACTTATAGAATGGGGGTTGATTTTATGAATCGATTATTACATTATGATTATGATATGATTACTGTGATTTTATGATTATTATCATATGATTACTGTGATTTTATGATTATTATTATATGTTTATTGTGATTTTATGAATCTTATGATATGATAAACTGAAAAAGAAATTAGAGGTAGAAAAGGGATAACACTGGAAGAAGAGGAAAAGGAGGTAAAATAAGGGAAATTACATCCCATGTAGAGGCAAAGAAAACCTATAATGATTGAGGGGAGAAAAGGGAGGGGAATGAGAATTGGGTTAATCTCCATCTCATCAGATTTGGCTCAGAGGGAATAATAGACGTACTTATAAGGAAACTGGAGGGAAAGGGGGGAAAAAATGGGTGGGTGGGGCTCTAAAGGGGAAGGATTGTTTGAGGGAAGTGGTTTTCAAAAGCAAAATAGTAGGGAGGAGGGAAAGGGGATAAGAAAGAGAAAAGATTAAGCTAGGGTAAATAAGATGGCAGGAAATACAGAATTAGTTATTTTAACTGTGAATGTGAATGGAATGAACTCTCCCTTAAAGCAGAAGCAGATAGCAGATTGGATTAAAAACCAGAATCCAACAATATGTTGTATACAAGAAACACATCTAAAACATAGAGATTCATACAGGGTGAAGGTAAAAGGCTGGAGCAGAATCTATTATGCTTCAGGTGAACAAAAAAAAGCAGGGGTAGCAATCCTGATCTCAGACCAAGTAAAAGCAAAGATAGACTTAATTAAAAGAGACAAAGAAGGAAATTATATCTTCCTAAAGGGTACCATAGATGATGAAGCAATATCAATACTAAACATATATGCACCAAGTGGTATAGCATGGAAATTCCTAGAGGAAAGGTTCAGAGAGATGCAAGAAGAAATAGACAGCAAAACTATAATAGTGGGGGATCTCAACCTCCCTCTCTCAGAACTTGATAAATCAAACCACAAAATAAATAAGAAAGAAGTTAAGGAGGTAAACAAAATGTTAGAAAAGTTAGGTATGATAGATCTTTGGAGGAAATTAAATGGAGACAGAAAGGAGTTTACTTTTTTCTCAGCAGTCCATGGAACTTATACAAAAATTGACCATGTGTTAGGACACAAAAACCTCAAAATCAAATGCAGGAAGGCAGAAATAATAAATGCATTTTTTTCAGATCATGATGGAATAAAAATCACATGCAATATAAGGCCAGGAGAAAATAGACCAAAAAGCAATTGGAAACTAAATAATTTTATCCTAAAGAATGAATGGGTGAAACAGCAAATTACAGACACAATTACTAATTTCATTCAAGAGAATGACAATAATGAGACCACATACCAAAATTTGTGGGATACAGCCAAAGCGGTAATAAGGGGAAATTTTATATCTCTAGATGCTTATTTGCATAAAATAGAAAAAGAGAAAATCAATGAATTGGCCTTGCAACTAAAAAAGCTAGAGAAAGAACAAATTAAAAACCCCCAATCAAATACCAAACTTGAAATCCTAAAAATAAAAGGAGAGATTAGTAAAATTGAAAGTAAAAAAACTATTGAATTAATAAATAAAACTAAAAGTTGGTTTTATGAAAAAACCAACAAAATAGATAAACCTCTAGTTAATTTAATTAGAAAAAGGAAAGAGGAAAATCAAATTGTTAGTCTCAAAAATGAAAAGGGAGAACTTTCCACCAATGAAGAGGAAATTAGAGCAATAATCAGGAGTTACTTTGCCCAACTGTATGCCA
>JAJPUD010009051.1:0-30313 GCA_023553655.1 Myrmecobius fasciatus
TGATAAACCCAAAGACCCCAGTTTTTGGGATAAGCACTCAGTATTCGACAAAAACTGCTGGGAAAATTGGAAACTAGTGTGGAAGAAATTAGGGATTGACCCATACCTAACACCACATACCAAGATAAGACCTAAATGGGTTCATGATCTAGATATAAAGAGTGACTTTGTAAGCAAGTTAGAGGAATGTAATATAGTTTACCTCTCAGACCTGTGGAGATGGAATAAATTTATGTCCAAAGAAGATCTGGAACTCCTAATTGAACACCAGATGGATAATTTTGATTATATTAAGTTAAAAATTTCTGTACAAATAAAACTAATGCAGACAAGATTAGGAGGGAAGAATCAAATTGGGAAATCATCTTTACATTTAATGGTTCTGATAAAGGTCTCATTTCTAAAATATATAGAGAATTGTTTCATATATATAAGAATTCAAGCCACTCTTAAATAGATGTGGTCAAGCGATATGAACAGACAATTTTCAGATGATGAAATTAAAACCATCTCTAGTCATATGAAAAGTTGCTCCAAATCACTATTGATCACAGAAATGCAAATTAAGACAACTCTGAGGTACCACTACACACCTGTCAGATTGGCTAAAATGACAGGAAAAGATAACGATGAATGTTGGAGGGGATGTCGGAAAACTGGGATACTAATACATTGTTGGTGGAACTGTGAATGGATCCAACCATTCTGCAGAGCAATTTGGAGCTATGCTCAAAAAGTTGTCAAACTGTGCATACCCTTTGACCCAGAAGTATTTGTACTGGCCTATATCCCAAAGAGATCTTAGAAGAGGGAAAGGGCCCCACATGTGCAAGAATGTTTGTAGCAGCCCTTTTTGTAGTGGCTAGAAACTGGAAACTGAAGGGATGCCCATCGATTGGAGAGTGGCTGAATAAATTATGGTGTATGAATGTTATGGAATATTATTGCTCTGTAAGAAATGACCAGCAGGACGATTTTAGAGAGGCCTGGAGGGACTTGCATGAACTGATGCTGAGTGAAACAAGCAGAACCAGGAGATCATCATACACAGCAACAACAGTATTACATGATGATCAATTCTGATGGTCATGACTCTCTGCAACAAAGAATTGTCTCGAACCAGTTCCAATTGTTCACTGAAGAAAACCATATACACCCAGAAAGAGGGATATGAAATATGGACCACAACGTAACATTTTCATGCTCTCTATTGATATTTGTTTCCATTGTGTTGCCTTTCTCTGATTTTCTTTTTTTTTTTTCTCGTAGATAGGATTTTTCTTGCATAACTTGTCAAGTATTTTAAAATTATTAGCATGTAGTGGACTTCCTGCCATCTAAGGGAGGAGAGGGGACTGGGGGTAAAATTTGTAATGGAAAGCCTTGTAAAGATCAATGCTGGTGAACTACCCATACATATGTTATACAAATAAAAAGCTTTAATAATTAATTTAAAAAAAGAATGTTTGTGGCAGCCCTTTTTGTAGGGGCTAGAAACTGGAAACTGAATGGATGCCCGTTAATTGGAGAGTGGCTGAATAAATTATGGTATATGAATATTATGGAATATTATCTTTCTGTAAGAAACAACCAGCAGGATGATTTCAGAGAGGCCTGGAGAGACTTGCATGAACTGATGCTGAGTGAAATGAACAGAACCAGGAGATAATTATACACGGCAACAACAATACTATATGATAACCAATTCTGATGGACATGGCCCTCTTCAACAATGAAATGTTTCAAACCACTTCCAATTGTTCAGTGACGAAAGTCACATATACCCAGAGAGAGGGCTGTGAAATGTGGACCACAACACAAGATTTTCATGCTCTCGATTGATGTTTGCTTGCATTGTTTCCTTTCTCTGATTTTTCTTTCTTGTAGATACGATTTTTCTTGCACAACAATGGCAAGTGTAGAAATATGTGTACATATATTCGATTTGTCAAGTATTTTAATTTAATTAACATGTAGTGGATATCCTGCCATCTAGGGGATGGGTGGGGAGTAGGGGGGAAAAATTTGTAACAGAAAGCTTTGTAAGGGTTAATGTTTAGTTAATGTTGAAGAATTACCCATACATATGTTTTGCAAATAAAAACAAAAAACAAAAAACAAAAAAACTATATTTGTGTTTGGATCCTGTGGGTACAATTTATTATTTTATCTTTAAATTATAGCAAGGTTGTTTCTTGATCATCTGTCTGATATGTTTATATATAAACTGTTCCATTTACTTGGATTTTGTCAAGTGACAGTTATATAAAAGTAAAAGCAGATCAGATCTAAGAGCAGAGAAAGCAATGGGTTGTACATCTTCGTATTTCTCCAGTTCACTGGCCAGTGTAATGCGAAGATGCAATCCAACATGCAAAACAGATGTTTATATCCATGGTTTTAATCCCAGTTCTGATAGTGAGTGACAGTAGATAAGTAATTTTGTTTCCTCAATGTTTGTTTAACTGTGATTAATGATACCTTCACTATTCAGCTCACAATGGGCTATAAGAGTGTTTTTCTTTTTTGCAAAAGTCCTTCTATAAAGTAAGCAATATGAAATTATGAAATACTATTGCAGTCACTCTTCCTACTGATCAGCAAGCATAAGAATTAATGGTATCTTGTATTCATGTGAACTTGTGAACTACAATCAAATCAGGAATTTGGAAATTTTTTTACCAATGAAATTTTCATTTGGTACAATTTTAGTTTTATATAATTTCTAAAAACAGAAGACAATTAATAATCTTATTGTAATTCTATAATCTAGCAGAATCTTTACAACTTTTGAGTAATCAAATTGGTGTATTTTATCTTCTGTAATTGCCGCCAGTTCTTGTTTGGTTAAAAATCCATACCTTGTACATCACTATGAATAGTGTACAATCTATTTCCTTTTTAATTTTTTATGGTAAGGTATTTAATACTATATCTATATGTTAGTTTTTAATATAGTTTGAATACTAAGCCCTTATAAGAGAAATATGATAGAAAGTTTTTCAATTAACTTACTCCCTTTGTAATTTTAGATACATTAGTTTTGTTTAGCCATAAATTACAAATGATCTACTATTTTTTTTAATCAATACTAGATTGTTTTGATAAGTGGCTATGGGATGCATAGTATTTTTATAGTCTGGAAGTACTATTTCTCCTTTGCCCCTACTTCTTGTAATTATTTCCCTTGATATTTTAAATCTTGTATTTTTCAAAATGAATCTTGTCATTAATTTATTGAATAGCATATAAAGTATCCCTTTGCAAATTTGATATAACATTAAAAATGTAAATGAACTTTCACAATATCATCATTTTCTTTTTCTTTGCATGATCTACCCTTGAGCATTGAATATTCCTCTAGTTATTTCAATTCTTGTATTTCTTTATGGATGATTTTGTAATTGAATCTACTTAAGGTTTTTAATAGATTGATCCAGCAAGATATTTTGTATTTTGTAATTATTTGGAATGGGATTTCCCTTGTTATTTTTCTCTGTTGGATTTTGTTATTATATAGAAAAACTATTCATATTTGATGGATTATTTTGTAGCCTGTAATAGTAATTTACTCCCATAAAGACACTGATTCACCTATATGAATAGTGTTGTGAAGTTTACTACCTGAAATTTTACCTAATGTCACCCTAATATCCTTGTGTACAATAAATTTCTTAATGGTCATTCTGTTGATACTTTGTGATTTTTATCCTTGGATGTTATATTTGTATACTCTTCTTGTTATCTGTTTTCTGAAAAATTTGAAAAGCAAATAAAGCCCAGTTTTATTTTTAAGGATGATTCAAGTATCTCTTTTTGCTGATTATTTTTTAAATTTTAAAATTATTTTATTTAATTTTAACATTATTTTTACTTTTCATATTTTAAATTTAAAAATATTTTAAAATTAATGATTAGACTCATATTTGTAAGGTATGCCACTTTGGGATATAAGTTGAACTCCTTTGCTCTTTGTAACACAGAATTCCCTCCAGAAGTTTTTGATAGGTACAGAATAGTTATGTGCTATTATAATTTCCCTTTATTTATATTTGAAGTGTTTTTCTCCCTCTACCTTTCTGAATTTATTGTTTATCATTGCAATTATGATTGTGGCATAGTTTTTCCCCTGGAAGCAATTTGCTTATTTTTTCAACTACAATTTTATTTTCTATATTGTAAAGTTCCGGGCAGTTTTCTCACATTGTGTTAGTCAGGATTTTATTTCTGAATTGTATTCTTTTGCGAGGTATATATAACCCCAATATTGTTTCTGTATATGTTATTTTTGAATTCAGCGTATTTTAATTGTACAGATATAATTTTCTTTTTAAATTATTATGCTTCATTTTAATATTTATTTTTTTAAAATTTGGGTTACCAAATTATCTCCCTCAAACCCCTTCCCCACTCATTGAGAAGACAAGCAACATGATAGCAAAAATATCACCATGTTAGCAAAATTACAAAAGAAAATCAAGAAAAATAAACAATGGAACTGTATGCTTCAATTAATAATCAAGTATTCATCAATTTTCTTTCTGGAAGTAGATAGCATTTTTATCATGGGTCCTTCATAAGTATCTTGCATCATTGTTTTGACAGAGTAGCTAAGTTTCATAATTATTGTTACAGTGTTATTACTATGTACAGTGCTCTCTTTGTTCTACTCACATTATTTTGCATCAGTTCATATAAATTTCTCAAGCTTTTTCTGAAAGCATTCTATTTGTCATTTCGAATGGCAAAATACTATTCCTTACTACAATTTTTTCAAAAATTTATAGGCATCCCTTCAATTTCCAATTCTTTGCTACCACAAAAAGAGTTTCTATAAACATTTTTTCTACATATAGTTCTTTTTCTTTTTCCTTTGCTTTTTGGAACACAGATTCTAATGATATTGCCGAGTCAAAGGGTATGCACAATTCTATATCTCTTTGGACATAGTTCAACTGGTTCTTCAGAATGTCTAGATCAATTCACAAATCCACCAATCATTCATTAGTTTTATACTTTCTCTTTATGATAATTCTTTCTTTTATTATTTTTGTTTTTTTGTCTAAAGATTGTTCTTTGCTTCTCAGTATTTGTATTTCTAAGCATTTATTTAATGAGACTCTACTTTATGAATTCATTTTTTTCTATTCTGGCAATTCTTTATGTTGTACAATCCATGAGTTCTACTTCATATTTAAAAAACAAAAACAAAAACAAAAATATTCAGACATTTTGCTGGGTTTCCATATTATCTAATGACTTCATAGACTCCTCTGATTTATCAAATACTAATTCATTTTCCTTTGCCTTGAAATATGTTTTCCATAAATATCTAGACTTGTTTAATTGAACTAGAGACCTTATTTCATTCCATTTTTAATATCTTCCTTGAGGTTCATGGTCTTTAAGTTTTCTTTCTTACTGACATCTTTGATAGTTTCACTCTCTCCCACCCCACCTCCCTTATATTCCTCATTTGATTGGAGTTTCCCTGGATCCTGGACTCCCATGCAATTTTAGTTTCCTTTCATGCTGGGCAATTCACATTTCAATAGCCTTAATTTTTGTTCAATTTGACTTTGGAGATGGGGATAGATAAAAGGGAGAACTTATCCCAGTTAAATTCTAGCCTCTTGAGTTCAGTCAGTTTTGATGGATCTCCACACACTGGCTAACTGCCCTAGTTTTCTCAGTTCCTTAGGAACAACTATAAGCACAGAGTTTTGCAATTTTAACCAGAACATATTTCTGCCTTTTGATTTTCTGCATCTCCATAAGGGACATGAAAGGCAGTAGAAATGAGTTCTGTTACAAACCTGTAGTTTGGCTTCTGTGATCTTGTCAAAGAGTGGTGAGTGGTGAGGTAAAGAACAGTAAATGAATGCAGTTAAGGATTACAGGATTAGCTGCTGGTAATTTATTGAGTTTTTAATCTTGTTAGAGTTCTAGGCCATGAAAGGAGATGAAATTGATTTTTTGCACATAATTCACATTCTGGAGAGTTAAGAGTTAGGATTGGAGGAACAATCTAGTCGACCATCTCGCTATACAAGAAGAGCATCTTCTTTGACAATTTCTTTTTCTTAAATGAGTACCTGTGCCAGCAATATCTTTGAGACCATTGAAATTGAGTTCTAGTTTTGCTTCTTCACTTACTAATTATGTGACCTTTTGCTCAGATTTTAGTTTCATCATGTGTAAAAGGGAGGAGTAAAGACTGTCCTAATTAAACTGTCTTTTTTGTTGTTGTTCTCAGTCCTTTTGTTCATAAGAGAAATTCATTTTTTTTTGTTGGTGGAGACATGCCCAAGGAGAATATATTAGAAAATTCCTCTTTATACATTTGAGGAACATAAAGCCCCTCATGGACCCCTTTGCTTATAATTTCTTCTTTAGATCAAACAGAATCACAGCTAAGAAGTTTCTTAAGGGATCTCAAGGATTAACTATTTCTAAGCCCTACCAGAGAACATTATTTGACAGGTATTTACCTAAGACTTTGTTAGAAGATCTTTATTGAAGGATCTTCTTTATTGAGAGGGGTTATACTATCTCTTTAAGTGGTTCTTGCATTCTTGAAAAACTAGAATTGTCAGAAATTTTTTTTTAATTTCTTTAAAAATTAATTTTTATTCAGGACAAATAAAAAATATCATTTCCATATACAAGTATAATAGAAAAAGAAGATCATACATGAAATGGAATATCATGCTTTTTCTTGAAAGTATATAAAAAATTCAACATGTTACATTCACAGATGTCTTGTTTGTTTCCTTTTGAATGACTTTCTTTTCTAGACATTTTAAAATGAATAAATGACCTTTTTCTGTTTCTTTCATGAGAAACATTTATACCAATACTATTCCCCCCTCTTTCTCCTATCTCTCTTTGCCCCTAAAGGCCTAGAAACATATAAGTAATTAAGCATCTGAAATGTATGCATTTGAATTATTGCATCTGAAAATGTATGTCTCATTGTTAATGAGATGCATGTTGATGCCTTTATTTCTCTGTCAGGGGGTATAATCAAATGCTTATTTTAATTTTGCTGTTAATATGATCTGTTATGTTTACTTTTCCTTTTAATAAACCCAACATCCATTTTATAACTCAACCTCCCAAAAGTATTTAATATTTTAAACATTATTGTAACTTCTGTGCTAATATATTTCCTTTCATTATTCATTAGAGATATTGATTAAATATATTGATCTGCAGTTTTCTTTCTCTGTTTTTCTTTGTCTGCACTTCTCCTGCCTGATCTCCAGCTTCTGGAGGTAAGAGAAATGGAAGGAATCTTACCATTATGCTTCAATTATTTCCTGCCTATTTTCCAGCTTCTCGTAGGAAAAAGAGAAGCACAATCTAGCATTCTAGCTTCTTATTGTAGAAACAAAGGGAGAGAGGAGGAAAATATTATTTCATTAAGTGTCCAGGATGGTTTCCTGCCTTGGATGAAGGAAAATATCACTATTCCTTCTATTTTAAGTATTTGTTTTTTCACCTGAACTGCTCAAAACTAACAGAATCCTTACAGAGATAATTATATTTTTGACTCTGACAATCTCTCTGAAATTTTTATTTAATGATTAACAAATTCCCCATGGCCATAACCCTCCACATTATGGTGATTATAAAGTTCTATAAGTCATCATGAAAACCCTAATCTTTTTTGTTTACTTCCAGATCTCATATTTCTTCCCCATCCCCAAGTTCTAACCAAAGGCTTCCCAATATTTCCACTGTGTTCTCTGGAATGCATACTCTATTGACAACAGATTAGCTTAAATCTTTGCCTTGTTCATTCTTTCCATCTTCTGGCTCTCACTTAAAGATGGTTTGCCCTTGATGAGTTGGTTTCCTTGGGGCATCTTTTCCAACATTGACTGCACTTTAACTTATTTCTCCCAACTCATCTGATTGAAGTGGATGAGTTAAAAAAAAATTTGGTCCCCACTTTTGATTCTAGATTCTTCCCCTATAATTATCACTCAGTAATCTTTCTTTCTTTAAAATTCCCTCAGTCCATATGTATTACCCAATAAATTTCCAGTAATTATTTTCTTTTCTTTAATCCTTTTATTTAAATAATTTTATTTCCTCCTAATTATATGTAAAATAATTTTTAACATTTATCTTTTAAAAAAAAATTGATTTCTAAGATCTATCCCTTTCTCTCTTCCCTCCTCCTTCCCTGAGATTATAAACATATTAAATTATGAAAAGTTTTACAGAAACAAAGCCAATGTAATCCAAATTAGAAGGAAAGCAGAAAACTGAAAAAAATTACACAAGTATATCTAATAAAGGCATCATTTTTTTTTAAATTAAAGCTTTTTATTTGCAAAACATATGCATGGGTAATTTTTCATCATTGATCCTTGCAAATCTTTTTGTTACAAATTTTCCCTTCTTCCTCCCACCCTCTCCCCTAGATGGCAGAAAGTCTAAAACATTTTAATTATGTTAAAATACTTGACAAATTGAATATATGTATACATATTTATACAGTTACCTTGCTGTGCAAGGAAAAAAATCTGAGAAGGGAAACAATCCAAGCAAACATCAATAGAGAGTATGAAAATGCTATGTTGTGGTCCACCCTCAGATCCCATAGGCCTCTCCTTGGGTGTATATGGCTTTCTTCATCGCTGAACAACTGGAATTGGTTTGAAACATCTCATTTTTGAAGAGAAAAAGGCATCATTTCTTTAAAAAAATATAGAAAATGAGTCAACTTTATAAGAATACAAGTTATTCCCCAATTGATAAATGTTTAAAGAACATAAAGAGGCAATATTTAAAAAAAATAAATCAAAGCTATCTATGTATGAAAAACACTGAACCATTACTGATTAGAGAAATACAAATTAAAATATCTCTGGGGTACCATCTCAGACAGATTAGCTAATAAAACATAAGAGGAAAATGATAGATATTGGTAGGAATAAAGAAAAATTTGAACATTAATCATTACTGGTAGAGTTGTGAACTAAGACAATCAATTTGAAGAACAATTTGAAACGATACCCAAAGTGCTATAAAACTGTGTATACTCTTTGATCCAACAGTATCACTAATAGGCATATTTTCCAAAGAGATCAAAAATGGGAAAATGACCTATTTGTACATGTAAATAGAAGCCCTATTTTTATGGTGGCTAATAATTGGAAATTGAGTGAATGTCCATCAATTGGGAAATGGGGGGCTGAGAAAGTTGTGATATAATGTATACTAGAATATTATTGTGATATAAGAAATCATGAATTGCTAAATATTTTCTCCAAACATCTAAAAGATTTTCTCTCTTTACTCAATGAATTTAGTGTAAAACAAATAATTTTTCTTTCTTCCTCAGAGAAAGGGATTTCAATTTACATACTGATATTGTCTCACTCTAGGTGCAAACACTCCGTACATTCCTTAACATACAAATTTTCAATGACCTAGTCCTATATCCCACCACAACTATCTATAGAAGTTGTTATATATTTGACCTTGGTATCATCCCCAATACTAAGTTCATTAGCTCTTACAATTCCTTTATATGATCATAGTGTATTGTCTTACCATATCTTCCTTACAGCCTCAAACACTATTCTTCATTCTCAATGTAACTTCTAGTCCGTCCATTCCTCATTTTCACAATTCCAAACTCAGAATTAACTCTGTCCTTTTTTTGACTTTGACAAATTCAAAGCAGATGTTATCCATGTTTAAATTACCAGGCCACCTGCAAAACCAGAGGTGCTTTGCTTCCCATGCAATGACCTGGTCTTTTATCCTGCTATTCTGATGTGTAGTGTTCTGGCTATAGAACTACCCAGGTGCTATTCTGAACTTCTCTCCTATTATTACTGAGATGCCTGCTCTACGAATGCTTTGTTGCCTGGATCTTGATTTGTCCTGTCTTCTGTTGTGTCATGGGTAGGGCTGCTTGGACCCTATGCCTCTAAGACATTGAAATCAACCTTACTTTTGCTGTGACTTTAAGATGTCATGTTGTGACTTCTGCCTACTGTAACTAATCCCTGCTCTGACCCACTATAGATTTCTTGTCATTTTCTTGGGCAATTCCGAGATTGCTTGAGCTCTTGTAGCTACATTTTTATTCTCTTCATAATTATTTCAGCATTGTTTTGCAACCTTATTGAACTATTTTTGAGGGGATCTGGTCTCCTCTAGAAAGAAACATACAGCAACTCTCCAAAATTTCTTCCATTTTTTTTACTAAAAAGGTTTTGAACTTAGATTTGTCTCTTTTATAATTACTACTGTAGAAGGTAAAAAAAATCATATATTTCTAGACTGCCTTCATTTTGCAGATGAGGAAGGTGATGATGTAAAAAAAATTATTGAACCAATCAACCAAAACTTATTAAGCATCTACTAAGAATTTTTGGATTATTGGGGCTGGAAAAGACAGTGTCTGCATTCAAAAGGCTCACAATCTAAAGCAGGAAATGACAGACAAACAAATATATGTAAAGAAAACTATGTAAAGGATAAAATAAGAAATTATTAGAAGAGGGAAGACATTAAAATCAATTGGGGCTGGGAAAAGCTTTCTGGGAAAGATAAGATTTTAGTTGGGACTTAAAAAATGCAAGAGTCAGTAGGTGGGGTTAAGAAAAGACAGTGCTACAGACAAGGGGACAATCAGAGAAAACTCCCGGAAAGATAAGTTTTTAGTTTGAGGAACACCATCAAACATCAAACATTTATCTGAAGTGGGATCTGCAATTACATCTCTTGACTCTAAGGGGATAGGCTATCATATATACTTCCTTTCTGGTTGAAGATTGGGTCATAGCTTTTGCTTTTGAAAAGTTTTGATTAAGCTTAACTGCCCTTATGAAAATATAATATTTGAAATGTCAATCAACTTTCATTAATAATTAATAATATTAATCATAAGGTAGCTTGGTGGCATAAGAGATATAACATTGAGCCTGAATTCAGGAAGATAGAAGTACAAATTCAGACTCAGGCACTTTCTGTCTTAGACATGCACTAACTTACTTTGTGACCCTAGCCAGTCAATTAGCCTCTGTTGTCTTCAGTTTCCTCATCTTCAAAATGCACATAATAACAACACCTATCTCCCAAGTTTGTTTTGGGAATAAAATGAGATAATAATTTCAAAATGACTTAGTTGTTATTGTTACTAGCCCTTTATAAACTCTGAACTCATAATCTTTCAAATTGACAAATTATTGTCTTGTTTTTTGAATTTTTTTCAGTATAATCTTTACAAAAGATTTTCTTTTCACTCTCAGCTTTTCACCAGTAGTTTAGCTCCTAATTACCTCTTGCTAGGATTGTTGTGACAAAACATTACTCCATACTCTTATTTTTGTCCTTCCCTACAATTCATTCTACACATTTTAGTCACAGTAATCTTCTCTTGTATACAATCCTAATCATTGTACGCCTTTTCTCAAAGCCTTTTAACGGTTCCTGCTGTCTATAGAGTAGAGTTCAGGATGATCCAATTGGATTTGGAGTTTTATGTGCTTTTGTTTATGCATACTGCATTCAGTAAAGTCCTATCCCTCCAACACACATGTATGCCATGTGTTATTTACAAAGTAGGTGTTTAATAAATGTTGAGTTAAACTATCCATTGTTTAAAGAACAATTTGGACTAATGATCATGAAAAGGCCCTGTTGGCAATAATAATAATAATAATAAATATTCATTTACATAGCCTTTTAAGATGTAGAAGTGCTCTCTATACATGAGTCATAACCATATCTTTGGCTTAAATATGCCCCTGGGCTTGCTTTCTGAGAACTATTATTCTGTGAAAACAAGGATAAAAGTTAGGTCACCCTTCAAAAAATCAAGATGTGCAATTGTGAAACTGAAATACATTATCATTTACGAATAGACAGTCATAATTCTAATAAACTTAGGAAACCTTAGTTTAAACAAACAGATGTTTTAAATTGACAATAGCAGCATGCACTGATCTTTTAATTATTGAATTGACTGAGTGTTTAATCCAAGTTTCAGCTTTAACTGAAACATATAAACTCTAGTACTCTTATAATTGTCCATCAGATGGTAAAAACTGACTAATCTTCAGTATGTAGGGATGAAAATCTAACACAAAATATTATGTAAAAATAGTTTTTTTTTTTCCTAAACCATCTGTGAACCATTTAAACAGACCCAAATTATACATAAACAAGTATTGGAGTAGGATCTGGATCACATTTTTTTTTCACTTCGAGGCTTTGTTGGAGCTGCCTATCATTTTAGCATCCCTTGAGAAAAGCTCTAAATAAAGGAGATTGTATTTTCTATTATAGTTTAAAACAAATAGAAAAATTAGAGGTCAGGACTAGCAAACACATGTTTATGCACTTAGCCTATCCCTTCTCCCAGTTTCAAAGTTCTCAACTAATCAGTAATGATAGATTATATGAGGGAGGAGTCTAAGACAATTTTTCTTTGCTAAAATTTCTACTAACATATCTATGTCACACACGTCTGCCTCTGCTTCTTGACTGAAAATTGGGAAGGTGAATGTGCATCAGTTAGCTTTTCTAACTTTTTCTCTGTCTTAAAAATTTTAGTTATTTGGAGCAATGCTCCATTTAAACTTCCCAACCAGAAGCATTGATTGCCCCAAGCTCCAAAGTATTCTCTCCCTCTCAGCTTATCCATTCAGAAATCTTCCATTCCCCCTCACCTTTTGCTCAATTATTTGACTTTGTCAAGAGTTGACAGATTTAAATTAAAATATCTAGTTAAATTAAAATTGAATATATTATCTATGCAGTACATGAAAGCAAAGAGAAAGAGGATTTATATTTTCTTTTTCTTCACATAACCATTTCAGAATTAACTTCTATCTTAGGGTAAATAATTAATAATGATAATGATAATAATAAAATTTAAATTTGATGTTAAAATTTGCACAGTACTTTATATATGTATCATTTGGCCCTTACACCAACCCTGGGAAGTAGTTGCTATTATTACTGCCATTTTATAGATGAGAAAACTGAGGCTGAGAGAATTTAAATTTTTGCTCAGTTACATAGCTAGTAAATGTTCAAGACATAATTTTAAGCTCAGGTCTTCCTGACTCCAACCAAGTCTAGAATTTTAAGAATGGTTAATATTTATTATTTTGTATTTGATTTATCTAGGCAACCAGCTGGTAGAGAGTGCTGGGCAGAATCAGGAAAACTCATAGGAATAATGGAATCTATTTCCTAATATTGTTGGGAGGATCAAATAATATGATATTTGTAAAGTAGTTAGCTCTATGCTTGACACATAATATCAACTCCATAGAAATGCTAGCTATTTTAAGGACATACTTTGAAGAAAATACATATTATGCCCCCTAAAAATTCAAACCAGAGATGACTCTTTTTTTTCTTATCATCCCTAATGTCTTTCCGAAACTGATGAGATGAAGCTAAAATATACTACTAGCACATATCTGAGAAATATATCTATCTTTCCTTGTATGAAATCTATTTACCTTGAACTAAGCAATAATTCAGCATAATTCTCTTGAAGTTTCTATCTTCATTTTATTTTTTTATAAGATAGCCAGAAGTTTGTTTTTTTTGTTTGTTTGTTTGTTTGTTTTCTTCTTTTTGGTAGAAAATCTTACTTACCTTTGGAATTTTTTTCTCTGCCAACCTAACATGGTTCATACTATTAATAAAGCATTTTAAAACTTGTACCATACCTTAAAAACACAGTAAGGGATACTTTTATCTCAAAAGATAATACCCAGAGGCTTAAATATGTTAACAGCAAAATGCCTAATGGAGAAATTTCAGGAATTTATTACTTGTATGCATGGGAGAGAAAACTTTAGGCAAAGCCTCCTCACAAAGTATAGTAGAGATGACATTTTCTTATACCCCAATCACTGCTGTGTGAGGTAAGCACTCAATAAATCTGCAATAGACACAGTGAATATTTAGCAACGTTCCTCTATTTTGATATTATCCTTTTTGCCAAATATTTTTCTTCCCTCTCCATAGACCTATTAGTTTTATAAAAAAATAAAAAAATAGAGGTTAAAAAATCAGTAAATCTAACCAGGACACAATGTCATCTGAAAGCATATGCAATTTAATCCCATACCTCATAAAATAAAAGAGTAGGCTATTTTCCTTCATATCATCTTTGGGGCAAATTTGATCAATATAATTATAGTGTTAAATTCTTTGTTTTGGTGTGTGTTTTTTAAATGCTGTTGCACTGTAAATCTTGTTTGCCTTTTTCTGCTTATGGCATTTAGCTTTAGTGTATATCTTTACAAGCTTCTCTGCATGTTTAATATTGATAATTTCTAATCGGGAACTGACAATTTCTAATGGTACATTCATGCACCACATCTTATTTAGCTATTTCGCTATAGTTGTTGCTTTTTTGGTTTTCAGGTTTTTTACAACTGTGATTATTTTTTCCAGATTCATTTTTTTCAGATTTGAAATTTTTTTGCCAATATGATTCTATACACACACACACATACACACATACGTGCACATACACACATACACACACATTTGTAAATATGTGAAATTCTTTTTTTGACCTTCTTAGTGTATATATGCCAATCAGAGGGTCTCTGGGTCAAAAGAAATGGACATTTTAGCCTCTTTCTATCCTATAAATCATTCAAAATCTGCATTTAAGTATTTCCCCTTTTCCCTCTGGGCATTTCAGTGATATTGCTCAATCATTCTTTTCTCTCTCATTTATATTAATTTATTTTTCTCTATTAGCTACTTTCTTGCTGCTTACAAACATGATAAAATATTACCTATTCTGATGCAAATTTTCCCTTGGTTTTGATAACTTTTTATGCTACCTTTATAATCTCCTTATACCTTACTCTCCATCTCCCCTATATTTTCTGTGATTCACTGACACTGGTCCCTTTGCTGTTTGGACTCTGAGCATGTTCACAGGATTTCTTCAATTCTTGGAATACTTAGCCTCCTCAATTTTCCTTCAAGGCTAAGCTAAATCTTCCCCTTCTTTAGAAGACTCAGCCTTCCCTTTGAGACTAATCCTCTTCAATTTATTCTATACATTTCTTACTTGTACATATCTGTTTACGTGTTGTCTCTCTCACTAGATTGTAAAAAGTACTAATTTTTGTTGCCTTTCTTTGTATCCTCCGTTCTTAACTTAGTGACTGGAACATATTAGGTGCCAGTCAAAATCTGTCCTATGGATATTTTCTCTTTTATGGGCAAACTCTTAAGAAATGCAGTTCACTATTGGCCACTTCTATTCTTCATCATACCCTGGTTCCTTATGCCCTTGTCATCAGAATTCTGTGTCTGCTACTCTACTGAAAAACATGGGTACTATAGGTGCTTGTTTGAAGCTCAAATACCCTCTGATGCTGATATGAAATAATTCTAGGATTTTGCTGAAGTTGTGAACAGCCAGAGATGAGTGCAAAGAATTGTTGTTAAGTTAAACTCAGGGCACAGCTTGCTTGCTGTGATTTTGCTCTGAAAAACAGGATGTCTCCTAATATTATGACACATTTGACGCTATTCACCATCTTTCTCTTGAAAACCTTTATGCTAGGATTTTCTATGGCTCTGTACTATCAGTGTTGTATGTGAGGAAATTGAGTTGGCAAGTACAGATGGATTAAAGAGTGTATAGTGGGGAATAATATGTAAAGAAAGTGAAAAGATGGGTAAGGAAAAAGATTTTGAAGGGCTTTAAATGCCAAATAGAATCAGTTTGCATTTTTTTTTTCTGAGAAGTAATGGTGATTTGACCCAGCAGTCTTTCTACTGGGCCTATATGCCAAAGAGATCTTAAAGGAAGGAAAGGGTCCCACATGTGCAAAAATGTTTGTGGCAGCCCTTTGTGTAGTGGCTAGAAACTGGAAACTGAATGGATGCCCATCAGTTGGAGAATGGCTGAATAAATTATGGTATATGAATGTTATGGAATATTATTGTTCTGTAAGAAACGACCAGCAGGATGATTTCAGAGAGGCCTGGAGAGACTTGCATGAACTGATGCTGAGTGAAATCAGCAGAACCAGGAGAACATTATACACGGCAACAACAATATTATATGATGATCAATTCTGATGGACATGGCTCTCTTCAACAATGAAATGTTTCAAACCAGTTCCAATGTTCAGTGATGAAGAAAGCCATATACACCCAGGCCTGTAGGATCTGAGTGTAGACCACAACATAGCATTTTCACACTCTCTATTGATGTTTGATTACATTTTGTTTTCCTTCTCAGGTTTTATTTTTCTTGTAGATCTGATTTTTCTTGTACAGCAAGATAATGGTATAAATATGTATACATACATATATATATGTACATATATATATGATTTGTCATATATTTTAACATAATTAACATGCATTAGACTACTTGTCATTTAGGGGAGGGAGTGGGGGGGAAGTAGAGAGAAATTTGGAACAGAAGGCTTTGCAAGGGTCAATGTTGAAAAATTACCCATTCATATGTTTTGCAAATAAAAATGTTAAAAAAAAGAGAGAGAGAGAAGTAATGGTGAACCACTGGAACTTAGGTAATTGAGTTGGATGATATGGTCAAATGTGTATATTATGAAGATTATTTTGTTGGCAAAGATTGATTATGAAAGGAATTTGTAAGGTAGTAAAATCAAATAAGCGATTGTTAAGATAATCCAAGAAGGCTAAGATGACAATAAGGATGTGAACCTAGGTAACAGATAAAAGTGAAAAGTGAAAGGATATTAGTATCCTCAATAGTAATAGGAAAGCTTTGGAGTGGTGGATTTTGAGGAAAAGTTAATGAGCCTTGTCTTAGAGGTGTTGAGTTCGAGGTTCCTATCAGAAATTCCATTCAAAATGTCTAATAAGTAGTTTATAGAGCTCACGATAAATATTAGACTAACTATATAGATCTGAGTATTACCTATTTAAAGATGATAATTGAACTCAAGGACACTAAGAAATTTTCCAAGTGTGAAACTATAGAGAGAAGAGAACAAAGTTGAGGACAGTGCTTTAGAGACACACTTTTACGGCATGCTCTGAATAATATAATATACCTTAGTGCAAAAACCTGGCAAAGTATGCTAAGATCTCCATGATCTTCCAGGAAAGACTTCTTATTTCTCAGATCATCAATGAAAATATTGTATTAGATTTCTTATCTTCTCTGATTTTGTATGAGAATTTATACAAATAATCTGTATATAGTACATTCATTTCTTTTTCTGGGGGACTTTTAAGTATAAATAGGAGAAAAAATTCTTAACAAGATTTTCCAAATACCCAATGGCCTCTAAGTTAAAAATAAGCTTGATATATAAAGACTTCCATATTTTGGATCTTATCTATCTAGACTTATTTTACCTCATCCACCTTCAGGAATTCTGTCCCAAACTAGCTCACTAGCCATTCATAAACTCCACATTTTAGATTATCACTGTGTTTTTCTCTGTGCAAGCTGTTCCCTGTTCCTGGAAGGTTCATTCTTCCAATTCATTATGGCTCATTCCCTCCTCTTGCTTTTCCTTGTCTGTGCATGTCTATGTTGAATTCTTCAGCAAAATACCACCTCATTCAGGATTAGTGCTCTTTTCATTTTTGCTTTTGTATTTCTAGTACCTAGCACAGAATCTTGAATACAGCAGATTTCTAATTAACAAATATAGTGCATTTAAGCCATCATTTTTCTTCCATACAGATGCAATTAATATTGTTCCATTGAATTGATTCTCCATTAGAAGTGGTAATTAGTGGATCCTTTAAGGCTATGATAGTAGAATGCAAAACCAAGGAAGGTTTACCAAAGAGTTAAGCTTAGAATTATAGTCTAGTACTGAACCTTTGTTTAAGGATTAGTCTAGGTAAGTTCAGAGAAGAACATATCCATGCCAAGTTCAGAATCATGAATGGTTTTGTACTGCCAAGCTTACTGAAATGTGATTACAGGATAACTCCCAAATAATGAAATCACAGATTTTTGAAATTTTTCCGCTGGCAAATGAAGTTGTTTGTGGGACATCTCTAATAATAGCAGCAATTCTAGAAATTTCAGGGTCCCACTGAATTTGACCTGGTTTCAAGTTTACTAAAAGTCCCAATTAATATCAGTCTCACTTGCCTTATTAGTAATGAATAGAAAAGAATATTTGTATTCTCTACCCCAGTGTTAATCACAAAATAACATTTAAAAATCACTTTGAAAATATTCTGCACATGAGTCTAAAATATTAAGCAATTATATTATTCAAAATATCCACAACGGCAGCAATAGATTAGAGAAACTCAGCAAGTATAGTGAAGTGCTTTCTGTTGTGCTACAAATCTCATTTTATCTTGGTGTTCATCAAGTTTAATCTTTTAAATATCTTTTTAGGGTGATTACAACAAATTTTTATTTAATCATTTTCAATTATAAAGATTACAACAAACATTATTGATCATTTAGCCTTAAGTCACTTGATATCTTTCTTCTCTGAATTGCCCTTATCCTTATTTTGGAACTTAATGAGAGGTTGTCTTGTATAGCAGGACTTAAGTGGTTTGAGGGGATAATATTTCCGTGAATAATCTTCATTGTCCAATTTAAATTGTAATTTTCTTAGGACAAGAAACATGCTTTATATTTCTTTTTATTTCTAGTAGAACAGATCTAAGAATTTTAAACATTAGAGGCATACATCTTTACTGAGTGGATAGAAAACCATTTGCGACTATGAGTTCAAATTTAAGGCCTTAAAGAAGCTGTTTTCCCAAAATGGCTTTTAAATAAAGATGGAAATCAACAATTAAGAGGGTAAAAGGGATGTTTATTAATAAGGAGGTTCCAATTGATTGCAAGAAAGCAATTATTAACTCTGAATGCACAAACTAAAAAGATAAGGTTGCACTCAATTAACAAATACTGCCCAATAAAGTTAAAAGAGGATAATGAAATAAATTCAATAACAGCTGAAAAGTACCACACAATTAAGCCACATAGTGTACAAGATCCAGGGAGAATTTTAGGGAGAGAAGTCAATTTAAATCACAAATTGTTCACACCAAGAATTAGGAAGGGTTCGGAAGCCTTTATGCATGAATGTCCCAGCAAATTGCTAATGGGAGAAAAGCAAAATGAGAGTTAAAAATGTAGAAGAGAGAAAGAAATACAATCCAATTAAAATCTAGAGAAAGTAATGTTTGCATATAAAAAAAACTTGGACATAGTGACATAAAGTGACATATCCATGCTTTAGGAATCTTAGTATTCCAAAAGAAACTAGAGGCAAGAGGACTACTGCAATAGCCCCACTGAGAGGCAATGAGGACCTGGTTAAGCTGGCTATGATCTAAATAGAGAGAAAGGGTCATATAATAAATTTATGGCATACATAGAATTTATAAAACTTGGCAATTGATTTGGTATAAAACCTGACAGAGAGAGAAGAGACAGGATTGTGAACTAGTTTGCTAGTTCATCTAGATGAATAGCAATGCTTTAAAAAAAAATAGGAAAGTTAAGAAGGTAGAATTTGGAACATGAGAGGAATGTAATGAATTCTGTTTTGGAGGTATTGAGTTTTAAGTGCTTACAGAACATTCAGTCAGAGATGCTCATTAGGAAGCTAATGATGTTTAGGGGGAGTTTTGGAGTTTAGGAGGGAGACTGTGAATGGACATATAAAACTGACAGTTGCATAGAGGTAAGAGAGGTTAATCTATAGAAGCTGATGTTATTACAGAGAGAAGTAGAGGGAAGAGAATAGAGAAAGAGGAAAAATGAATTTGTATTAGATGATGCAGGAAGTAGGATGAAAACTCAGTCAAGAAAGAAGAAAAACTATTTTCATGTACCAGTGAGGGCCCATTGAGATTATATAAAATAAGTTTTGATCGAATGAAATAGGGTGGAACAGCTTAGTGGATAGAGTAAAGAACTTCAGTCAGAAAAGATCTGAGTCTTGCCTTAATCACATTGGCTGAGTTACTGAATCTAACCTGTCTTAGCTTCAGTTTCCTTATCTGTAAGAAAGAATAATAAAAGCACTTGCTTTCTAGAGTGTTTGTGAGAATTAAATAAGTCAAAATATGTAAAAGCTCTTTGCATCTTTAGAGTACTATATTTTACTGCTATCACTACCACCATCAGCAGCAGCATTATTTCTACTACTGATACTGTTACTATCATTATACTCCATCTTCTTCCTGCAACACATATACATGAATAAAAAAGGCAGCCAGGAATAATTTAGTAATGCTCTTCAAAGAAGTGGGACAGGTAATAGGAGAAGAGGACAAGAGATAAGGTAAAGTTAAATTGGTTAACTATAAGATTATTATTTCAAATAGAAAAATAAGTCAAGAGGAGAGGAGGTAACTTGGAACAGAAGTGGAGGAGGAATTACTGAAAATACAGGGGAAGTTGGAAAATAGGTTTTAGGAGGAATAAGGCCCAGGAAAAGATAGGATAGGAAGTTATGATCAGATAGCATAATGTCAGAAATACTGATATGGAAGTGAAGCTGAAGACAAGCTCAGGGATATGGTGATTCTTGTCAGTACATATGATGGAGTGAAGGTAGAGAGATCTTGGGTGTTGAAGGGTCTTAGGATTGGAAAGCAAGGGTACATGAGTAGACATCAGCAAGGAAACTGAAGTTGACAAAAAAGGGCATGATTCATAAAGAGGAGGACTATGAAGGGACCTAGGAATTCTATGAGGAAGATGAAGTACATTTCATAAATGGGGAAGGCCTTTGCAAAGCTTATAAAAAGAAGAAATAATTTTGTGTATAAAACAGTTTGATTTAAACAGAGGGAAATAATTGGAAATAAAACTTGAGTGGGAAGTGAGAAGTATACTGTGGAAATATTTTAATGCCACATTCACTGCATTGTATCCCAGAAGCAATAGAAAACTAATGAAGATTTTTAAGTTAGAGAACAATATAGTCACATCCAAATTTTAGGTATAAGAACTTAGCATTTATGTGAAGTACAGATTGAAGGGATGAAAGACTCGGAGGAGAGGGACCCTAGGAATTATTTTAGCATCCAATCAAGAGGGAGTTACTCTTATAATTAAGAATGAAATATGCAAAAATATTATAGAGGTAGAATCTATGACATAACAAAACTGATTTGCTTGAAGGAATTTGAGGCAAAACTTAAGAATTACTAGTGCACTGCTAGGATGGTGAAAAAAAAATAATTAGAACAAAAAAAAGAGCATGGTGGAATAAAATGCAATCAACATTTAACCCAGGAACCATTAAGTGGCATCTGAGTGTAAGTATTAATTTTTTTTTTTTACTTTAGAGAGAGAACAAAAATGGTTTTGCAAATCTAATAAGCAGTTGGACAGAGTGATTTCTTGCAAACTTAGCAGACTGTAGTAGGAAATCTGAAAAAGAAAAATTATTCAGTAGTCCTTAAAGTTTGACCTTTGCAGTTGTAATAATAATAATCATTGGCATTTACATAGAGCTTCATGGTTTGTAAAGTACTTTACATACATTACCTTATTTCTTACTTACAATGTAGCTCTAAAGGGAACCACTATCCCATTTTATAGACAAGAAAACTGAGGTTGAAAGAAATAAAATTATTTTATCACAATCACAGAAAAAACAGGGATCATAAACAGGAGCTGAAGACATTTCTCTTTTGGTTCTCATTTCTGCCCTTTCACTATGATATGATATCTCAGACAAGAAGAGTACTTGGTCAGTGCTTTTCAAGTTTTCAGATCTGGGTTGGGGTAAATATAAACCAGTGTTAATCTAGCAACTACTTTACTTGTTTCCCAAGTAACAAAAGAATGTGCTTAAATATTCCCAGTTTAAACCATGAGTCCCAGAATAAATCTCTCTATTGAGGAAAAGATGCTTGAAGTTTTGACTTTTTGATATATTTCTATATTTTTATGGTTACAATCCATATGCAAAAGAACATTGTGGGTCCTGTGTGCTAGAGCATTGTTATAATCACAAACATCAGTATCTGCCTGGATGTGAAGAAATAGTTGAAGGATTGCTCCTTCCTAAGGGATATGGGATTTTTGCAAAGCTTTAAAAGAATTGAGGCTTTGTAAATCAAGAACACCTCCTTTGGAAATTCTAGAAAGGAAACTCTTGACAAACCCTGAATTGGTCTTGGCAAAGGATTATAAATACAGGGAAGAGGGACTAATTAACACATATAGCTTAGGTGGTAGCATAAAAATTGTTCCTGAGTTATAAAGAGAAGTGATGGGATTAAATGCTGAGAACATGAACATTTTTAAACAGTTCTTTAAGTTTAATTTCTAGGCAGCTGGAGCTTCTTGCCTCACATTAAACATTTTCAATTGTATCCTGACGTCTTTTGGGATCCCTATTATCTGTGGCACTGCATTAAATTGCATTATATTGTGGCCCTGTTGTCTGGTGCATTTTTTTGCATCATATTTTCCATAGGCCTCTAATGCCTCTTCATAGATGAAGGGAATCTGAATCACCAAGGTCATACCTGGAAAACATGTGTTCAGGCAGATTGCAAAAAGCTTAAAAGGTTTTGAGTGCATGATATATTTCTCATAGAAAGTCAAGTGATGCTGATATCAGAAAGTCTTGCCATCTAGAAGCTGTAGATTCAATCATAGGTATGGAGCTGGAACAGACTAAAGGGGTCATCTAGTTTTACCCCTTTGTTTTAAAGATGAAATAACTAATGTCCAGGGGGAAAAAAAAGATCTAAACTGGTTTAGATCACTGAAGCAGTAAAGCTAGAATTCAATCTGAGGCCCTCTGACTCCAAAGTCAACCAATTAATCAATATTTATCAAATGTCTACCATGTGCCAGACACTGTTCTAAGTATCAAGGATACAAAAAGGAAAAAGATGTTCCCTGTCCTCAAGGAGTATTTCCACTATATATTTACCCAAAAATATTTATTTTTAAAAAGTAAGGGGGAAAATCCAATAAAAGCCTGCAAATAAAATTATTCCTGTTAGACAAATAAGTTGATTTGGAAGTTAATTTGAGAGCCTAACGGAACCATGGTAATATGCTCATTCCAACAAAGCCTTCATATTGAAGTAGCTTATGTGGTAGGTTAATGAAAATTAGAAAACACAAATTCAGTCAACTATAGAGGTCTTTTATTTAGCCAGAAATTTTATGTTAAAGAATGTGTCAAGCCTTGAATAAAGAAGACTTTATGAGTTCAAAACTGGCCTCAGACACTTATTAGCTGTATAACACTGGCCAAGTCATTTAATCCTTCTTATCTTAGCTCCTCATCTATAAAACGAGCTAGAGAAGAAAATGGCAAACCACTACCATATCTTTGTCAAGAAACCTTTAAATGGGGTCATGAAGAGTTGAATGACTGAAAAATTACTGAACAACAACTGACCTATAGAAATACAAAGGAGTAACATAGGAATATAGAAAGTAGCCCATAAGGAAGACAAAGCAAAACCAAATTCTGTTTTCAGATTAATCTTCACCTCTGCCAACATGTTTAGAGCACTGATTTTTAATTAGAATTCACTTGAGAAAAATCATGAAGCTTCAGGAGATAATAGTTTTTTAAGTAGCTCTTGAGAAAATATATGACAGAAAGATACTCTAGACTTTCCATATAACATTGATTTTGGTTGATGTGTTTGCTAGTTTTGTTGAATTATTCCTTCCCCAATGCCTTCTGTAATTCTTTAGTATAAAAGATGATACTGTTTAAATAAGGGATGGAAATGTGAGTTAAAAAGAGAAAGAAAAGAAGAAAGGAAGGAGGGCAAGAAGGAAGGAAACAAGGAAGGAAGGAAGGAAAGAAGGAAGGAAAGAAGGAAGGAAGGAAGGAAGAATATAGAAAAAAGAAGGAAAGAAAGAGAACAATAACAAAGGGTTGTTTTTTAAGCTATTATAAAATAAGTAATGCTTTAAAATGAATTTTCCACTTTATTCATCACAGCAGCATCTGCGTTCATTTGGGAAAAAAATAGTAACACATACTTGAAGGAGAAAACACACGCACTGACTCTACAAATAGTATGCTTCACCTTATTAATATTCCACTTGACTGATGCTGTCAATTTTAGGTTACCCATGTCAAAATTGAAGACCAAACAAACAAACAAAAGCTAAATCAGAAACATCAGCAAGAGCCTTTAAGAAGGGGAGATATTACACAATAATCAAGGTCTATAGCAATCTAATATTTGATAAGCCCCCAAATCCAACTTCAGGAATAAAACTCACTATTTGACAAAATTGCTAGGAAAACTGGAAAATTGAGATATTAGAGACTTGGCATACAAATACATCTCATACCTCATACTAAAATAACGTCAAAATGGATACATGATTTGGGCATAAAGGATGATATTATAAGCAAAGTAGGAGAACAAGGGATAATTTATCTATCACATCTTTGGAGAAGGGAAACTTTGTGACCAAAGAAGAAATAGAAAACATTATGAAAGGCAAAATGAACAATTCTGATTACATTAAATTAAAAACTTTTTTCATAAACAAAAACAAAAGAAACAAGACTAAAAGAGAAGTACAAAGCTGGAAAAAAATCTTTGCAGCCAGTATTTCTGAAAAAGGTCTCATTTCTAAAATATATAAAGAACTGTGTTAAATTTATAAGAATACAAATCATTCCCCAATTAATAAATGGTCAAAGGATATGAAAAGACAATTTTCAGATGATGAAATTAAAGCCATTTATAGTTATATGAAAAACTGTTCTAAATCACCATTGATTAAAGAAAGGACTCTGAGGCACCACCCTCCACCTTTCAAATTAGCTAAGATGACAGGAAAAGATAATGACAAATGTTGGAGAGGTTGTGCAAAAACTGGGACACTAATGCATTGTTAGTGGAGTTGTGAAATGATCCAACCATTTTGGAGAGCAATCTGGAACTATTACAGCCAAAAGGCTGTAAAACTATTCATACCCATTGACCCAGAAGTGCCCTTAGTGGTTCTGTATCCCAAGGAAATCATAAAGGAGGGAAAAAGGACCCACACATGCAAAAATGTTTGTAGCAGCTCTCTTTGTGGTAGCAAAGAATTGAAAAATGAGTATATTGAAAATGGCTGAACAAATTGTAGTACATGAGGGTAATGGAATATTGTTCTATAAAAAAATGATGAACAAGCTGACTATAGAAAGGCCTGGAAAGATTTACATGAGCTGATGCTGAGCAAAACAAACAGAACCAGTACTAGGAAGAATGTGCAATGATCAACTATGAAAAAAGGCTTATTCTTTTTCTGTATGCAGATGTAAATCAACACATGCTATGAGCACTTCTTTTTCCAACTTTTAAAATCTCTCCTATGGTTTTTTCTTTTAGCTCTGATTTTTCTCTCCCAATATGATTCAGAAAGCAATGTGTATGAAAAATAAACCTACTACAATAAAAATAAATAACTAAAAATTACAAAGAAAAAAAAGTTAGGTCAGTTAAATGGCAGCTTTAAATTACTCTAGTACATAACCTCCTCTGTCTAGCTCAGAAGGGATCACTGTAAACAAGGAGTTGCAGACTGCTAGCAGAATCAGTGAATTGAACAAGAGCATTGCTCTCTTTTTTTTTAACTCTTCTTGTGGACAGTCTCTGTTAAGCTAGGTGGTGCAGTGGATAGAGCACTAGCCCTGAAGTGTCAGGAGGACCTGAGTTCAAATCTGGTCTCAGACACTTATCACTTCCTAGCTACATGACCCTGGGCAAGTCACTTAACCTCAATTGCCTCAACAACAACAACAAAAGTACTTTTAATAACAAATAATTTAACAATTACTAGCATTTATGTGGTACTTTAAGGTTTGCAAATTGTTTCATATATGTTATCTCATCTGATTCCATCATTAACTCATTTGCAACTCTGTGTTTACATGGGGTCTTAGAATCTATTCCAACTCTTTCATTTTACTGAGGCCCAGAAAAAAATGAAATAATTTGCTCAAAGTCAGATTTTCACAGGATCATGCCTGAAAGAGATTTCAAACTCAGTTTTTCTGATTCAAGTGAGTTCTGGTGCCCTCATCTATTTGGCATATAAGCTGTCTTATTTATGCAATTATTTTATAGGACACCTCTGATAATAAAATGCACATGACTGTAAGTAGAAAATATTAACATCTGTAAGATTTGATTATGTAACTTGGATAACAACCAATATTATATTCATATCATACATATATTATTTTATTTGAATCTTATAATAATTTTGTGAGGTAAATACTAGAAGCATTATTATTATCATTTTTAGTAAGCAAGTAAGTGGTATAGTGGATAGAATGCTGTCTTTATAATCTGAAAGACCTGAGTTCAAGTTCTGCTTTAATTATATTGGCCATGTGACCCTAGGCAAGTCATTTAATCTTATTCAACCTCAGTTTCCTCATATGTAAAATAAGCATGAAAATACATCTTAGGTATGCATGTAAAGTGCAAGGTGCTGTATAAATTTTAGCTGTCTTTATCAATGAGGAAACAAATCTCAGAGAGCTAAACTGATTTGTCCATTATCATATGGCTACAATGTATATGAAAAGAATTTTAAACCCAAAGTAACCCTCATTCTTTGAACAAATCATTTCAATATCCATAAAGCAGCACTTATTCTTTGTACATTGCTCAGTGCTTTGGTTATAATTTATGTATATTCATAAATTTTCAAAAAGACAAGTTAGTTTGTAGTCTCTTAGAAAGAGAGCAATATCAGCCTTACAGACCGGTTAATACTTTGCTAAATATTTGATTGACATTTTCCTAGGTGACAGATCTAATTGCAAATTTCATCATTTTCATTGTGCTGCTTAATACAATGTATGGTTGAATGCATATGAATACTATGTATTCATTTTTCAACTTACAAGCTATGATATTACATACACAGTTCGGGATTTTCTAAATGTATTCTGAATGTTGTCAGGGCTCTATATTAAGAGGTTAATGTTCTATCCTAATAAATAGTGTTTTAAGAATGGACCAGTAACTTATCCAAGTATTGATGGATGGGTTGCCCTCCTCATTTATTATGTGATATTTTTCATTTTACCTGAAAGTTAAACCATTAAAACTGTTTCCAAGCCATGTGATTACTGGTATTATCTAACTTGAGAGTCCCCATGGAATTTTCCAAGGCAATTATGAATAACTTCCATAGACTTTGGGGGTATAATTTGAGAAAAGTGTGTGGGAAGAATTGTATGCACAGATATTCAGTTAATAAGGAACAGTGTTTGTGTGTCTCTCCTCTCTCTTCTCACCCCTCCCCTCTTGCCCGCCTTGCTTTGAAGTTCACTCTGTACTTTCTTTGTCCTTCTTTCTGTACAATTATTCTCACACTTCTGAACACGGGAAATCTTTGGAGAACAAGTAAATCACTTTTGATTAGTCAAGACCAATTTCCCATTATTATTGTTCCATTTCTCCCATGGGTAAATAAGCTTGGCAAATCACCCTCTTGGTTGTATAAGTACCAAGTGGGAGTCCCAATAGACTTTTGGTCCAACTAAATTCACATTTATATGCAATTCTGTAATCTCCATGAATTTAAACCAGTTACACAAATCAGGGACCCAAAAAAGCAAGCTAGTTTTTTTTTTTTAACAACTGCTTTAGAATAAGTTATAAATACATGTTTTTAAAGGGATGATATTTGCATGACAGAAAAAACATGTCTTTGGAAGTGCAGCTGGAATTCAATTTAGAATACAATGGCATCATGTTTATGACACTATATTTAAAAGTAAAAAAAACCCATGCATTTCAAATAGAAACTTGATATATTAGTCCTCATCCTTGAGAGATTTTCATTTTTAATTTGATTGAAAGTGAAAGAGCTTTTTTTTTTCTTTTTTGGTCATAGTGAATAAAAATAATTTGGAATGGTTTTGAAAATCTCCCCCATTTCTGTTTTCCATTCTGGGAAGAAAAGATCAATTTTCAAAACCTAAATTCTTATAGCAATTAGCCATGCATAATGATACTTTTTTTACATGCACTGGACTGCTAGAATGTGGTTCTTAAAATCAGCAACTGAATATCTGCCAAAAAACATTTATTTACCTTTAGAATTATCCAAAGAATATGGATTTTTTTTGGGTGGGAAGGGGGAAGGCAAATTCATTCTTTTTTTGAATTCATTTGAGGAAGAAGTATGTAGACAAAATTCCCTTATTGTGGGGTCCATTTCCAATTTTCCCATGGGTATTTTGTTGGAAATGATAATTTTCTTTTTTTTTAAAGCTTTTTATTTGTATAACATATGTATGGGTAGTTCCCCAACCTTGATCTTTACAAAGCTTTCCAATACAAATTTTACCCCCAGTCCCCTCCCCTCCCCTAGATGGCAGGAAGTCCACTACATGTTAATAATGTTGAAATGCTTGAGAAGTTATGCAAGAAAAATCCTATCTACAAGAAAAAAAAAAGAATCAGAGAAAGGCAACACAATGCAAGCAAATGTCAATAGAGATCATGAAAATGTTACTTTGTGGTCCATATTTCATGTCCCTCTTTCTGGGTGTATATAGTTTTCTTCAGTGAACAACTGGAACTGGTTTGAGACAATTCTTTATTGCAGAGAGCCATGTCCATCAGAATTGATCATCATGTAATACTGTTGTTGCTGTGCATGATGATCTCCTGGTTCTGCTCGGGAAATGATAATTTTCTAAGACATTTTTTTTCTTAGGCACCCCAAGTTGCTTAACAATTAGAAATAAAACTTACATCTTCCCAGTCAATTAATAGGATTCTAATTTCCAAATCAGGAGTGGTCCCAAACATTTGAAAATATCACTCATGTAGGTGGTGTTTGATTATTTATCATCCTGTGTATTTTAGATTCTAGGATTCTACCTGCTATTTGCACAAAGCTTTCAGTGGCTGATCATCAGATATCCACAGAGTATTTTCTCTGCCTTTTCTTGGACAGTTCTCCAGAGACAAGAAAGAACAGATTTCAAGTAGCCCTTTCATAACCCTGATTTTGGATTTGTGCCTTTTTATGCCAGAGGGATGAGGGTGGAGTTTTCCAGTTAAGTTATCATTCCCATAAGACCACTTTTCAATATTATTCACTTTATCTCATCCTTCTCCCAGGGGAAATGTCCATTAATTAAACATTGATCTATAACATGCCTAAAAAGATTCCAGAGGAGAGTTTGGATGCACACAAAAGATCAGCAATCAAACATTTTTTGCCTGAGGATCATGAGAATTTAAATTTAAAAAAAAATCATAATTCAATATAACTATTTTCCTCTCTAATTCTAGTTATATTATTATAGGCCTTTAAAAGATTTATTCTAAAGATGGGGTTGAAAGGTTTCAATGAACTACCCAAAGGCTCTGTGTTTAAAAAAATTGGAAGAACCTCTGTACTCTGGATTCTAAGGGTGACTAGAAAATTGCTTATTCTATAATGTTATAAAAGTACAAAAGATTTCCCTTTCTCTCCTCTCCGTGTCTCTGTCTGTCTCTTGACTCTTTCTTACACAAATACACATACATACACATGCATATACAGACTCTCTGTCTCATTCTTTCTGTCTCCCTATCCTTCCTTCCCTAATCTCTTCCATTTCATTGACCTTTTCTAAAATATCTCCTTAGAAAAGTATGGTATGATCTGCTATGTGCCATTCTTTAGTGAGAAAAGTGCTAGATTTAGAGACATTTATGTACATGTTTATTGTGTGAATTTGGCAAGTAATCTGTGTTAGCTGAGAGAAAAGATTAGAAGAGAAGACCTCTAAGGACCCCTTTTAGCTCCACATTTTAATCCAAATACTTGCCCTTGGTGGTGCTCTCATTTTCATGTGAAAATAGTTATGTCTTGGGCCTGAAACCAAAGTATCCATAGCTTTTTCTTTCTAGTTCTACTGTAGACTCCTTAATATTGTTGACTATAAATCATCTTTTCCCTCCTCATTTAAAAGTATTTCATTTTTTTCAATTACATGTAAAGATAGTTTTAAATATTAGATTTTAATTTCCATGTAATTCTCTTTTTCTTCTCAAGATGGCAAACAATCTGATATAGATTTACATATAATTATACATTAAACATTTTTCTACACTAGTTGTGTTGTGAAACAAGAATCAAAACAAAAGGGGCAAAATAATGATAAAGAAAGCAAACCTAAAAAAAGGGAAAATAATATGCTTCAATCTACATTCAGACGCAAAAGGTTTTTTTTTTAATTTTCCATTCCTCTGCACTCATTAACATGACTGTGTGTGTGTGTGTGTGAGAGAGAGAGAGAGAGAGAGAGAGAGAGAGAGAGAGAGAGAGAGAGAGAGA